>JAJHSJ010000012.1:55201642-55315773 GCA_021015155.1 Magnolia officinalis
GGAAGAGCTCTGCCACTATGAGCTCCTCCATGTGCATGCATACATCAAGATGGGCCACTGGCCACATCCAAAGGTTCAAGTGGGATCTCCACCATTGATTGGTGGGTCCTACATGATCCTAAGTAAGAAAATCAAGGAAACAATGGAAGATCTATCCTAAACATGGCACCCACCTTCAAATCTTCTTATCTTTCTTCCACCAATGGCTTTCAATGCTCCAAGGGGTGAGATTCAATGCTTGGGATTGATTTTTGAGGGTTAGATTTCGGGGTGGACAGCTTGCAAAGGGCTGAAATTTTTTTTGGGAGCTCTCTTCTCTCTTGCAATGGAAGGTGAAAAATGAGAAAGAAATGGAGGGAAAGAGAGATGAGAGAGAGAGAGAGAGAGAGAGAGAGAGAGAGAGAGAGAGAGAGATGATTGTTGTAAGGTAATGATGATAGGTGTAAGGCATGCTTTCATGGGGAAGAAAAAAAGTAATTATGAGCTAGGGACTAGGGTGGTTAGGGTGGCTAGGGTAGGGTAGGTAGGTAGGTTAGGGTGATGATTACTTGTTAGGGAATAATCATATCTGAGATAGGTGGGTCCCACAATCACGCGATAAATGGTCAGAATCATGCGTGGCCCATATCTTATGATCTAGACGTCGGATTGGTGCACGAGATGCGGCGTCGGAACTGCGGCGATGGCGCGGTCGCAATGACATAGGTCTCGGGTTGGGTCAACTCAGGTTTACAAGATGCGACTTAGGATTTCGTGCAAATGTAATATATGGGTCGTGGGTAGCCGGAATTCGACCGGGAGGACCGTGAAATACTACAGAACAGAATGGACACTAGGACATAGGCCTGACTCTACTACCATCGTACCTTTTGAATTTTGGTACCTTAAAGTTCCGAGGTACCTATGCATATGAAAAGGGATGTAAGTCCCTAAATTTTGTTAAGGGGAGATCAACCCCTTGTTGTATCTGAATATGATTTTACATAGTTTAAAGCTACTCATGTAACTCATCTATTTCTACGTGGCTCGTTTGAGGGACTGACATCTCTCGCGACAAGGCCTGTTCTGCTTCTTTGACATAGTGATCAATTTCTTTGATCATATGGCTCCCGTTAGGGGGAGCTTGTTGAAATGTAACCAAATTCTCATGTGCAGGGAATTGATAAGCACTCCTAGTCATGGGAGGCTAAGATACTGGGAAGTGACCCCCTTGTTGGGTATTCTCCACGTTCCGCTGATCAAAATGGGTTGGACGCTAACTCCCATTGCGGTTATTTGCTAGTGCTGCTCTAGGGCTTTTGATCGGGGAAGTTGCTGCTCAAAACTGATTTGAAATCCCTATTGCGGGATGTGCTCAAAATTGACTGGAGATACTGTTTGCAGGATCGGTTTAAAACTAAATTGAAAATTTATTGGAAGTCCCAGTTGCGGGACTGGTTTGAAACTAAATTGGAAATTGATTGGAGGTCTCGATTACAGGATTGGTTTGAAACTACGCTAGAAATTGATGGGACGCCTCGACTGTGAAGCTGTCATGAAATTGACTGGGATCCTGTTTGCAGGATTGGTTTGAAATTGATTGAAAGTCTCGGTTGCAGGATGTGCTGAAAGATGATTGGAGGTATCAGCTGCGAGGCTGTTCTGAAATTGAGTGGGAATCCTAGTTGCAGGATTGTTTTGATATTCATTCCCGGCTGTGAGAGGGTATTAAAAGAAGTACCGCATGGTCAAGGGCTACGCTGGCTAGTGTTGGCGATCCTGTGCAGAGTCCGATGGTTGTCCCTTATTTGAACTAGAGGCTAGGAATAGCTTGTGAGCTGATTGTTGGCTGCGGCAACTTGCACTTGCATGAATTGCCTGAACATATCTTGCATTGCCTTCATACCTTATGCCAATTCCCCGGATGCAGGTCATTGACATGGATTCTATCTATTGTGCCTATGTAGGCTGTGCTTCTATAAGATCGAGACCGTGAAAGGGTTGAACATCTTCCTCATAGTGATCTATTGCTGCTTGAGATCTGGTACGAATTATGTTAAGATAAGGGAGACTTTTTCGAGGGCGCCTGACTCTTGAAGGCACATTTTTTTTAATTCCTTTTAGTATGAATGCTAATGCAGATTCAGATGTAGATGTAGATGTGCAAGAACATGTATTCTTCAAGAATTCGTAAGATCTTATTTTTCAAATCGGGTCATGACTAATGTGCCTAGTTACTCCCCAGAGGAGTCACCATTCTGTCGACGTTGAAGGGGCACGATTCCTCGAGGGTATGGGAGATCTACCCTCTTCTTTCCACTGGTTGCATCGCTTGAGGGTTTTGTGATGAGGAGCAAAGAATGTGATATTTGACCAAGTCGCCACTAACCAATTATTATTATTATTATTATTATTATTCTATAGTCGATTAGAGCCCGTTGAAACGCTTAAGATAGAAGACTCCAAGATCCTTAACCCTAAAATGACTTGTGAGTTTATATTCTAAAGATTCCAAGCAAGGGACCGCAGCTACAGAGAGGGAAGATGTTAGCACCCCCTCTACCTGTACAGATGTACAGTCTTTACTTCACGTGATCTGACTAATTTCTGAAGAATAAGGGGTGTTCTCGTGTGCAGAAAATGTAATGAGATGCAATAGTACTAGTGATTGATCGATCTGAATTTCTGATGGGCAGGATCTGATTATATCGACAAGCCGCAAAGCATACATTCAAAACGATCAAGTGCAGGGTGCAATATAGATGTTTGACGCTTATGCTTATGATAAAACGACAACCAACCGGCTATGTTTTTGGGTGGACCTGCTACGATAGTTAGATATGCCCGACAGTCAAATACGATACAAACGATGGAATGCAATGTATATGCTAAAACGACAGCTAATTAGTTAAAGTTTCTGATAGGTAATATCTGATTATATCGGCAAGCCACAGAGCATACACATGTTAGTCATATGCATAAAAATGATGAAATGCACTATGATGTTAATATATATGAGGAGCAGGGGGTTGAGAAGGGAATGAATGTTCAATGATGTTGATGCATTGATTTAATGAAACTAATAGAGGTTTGGATAGTAGGATGAATGATAGTGTCACAAGGCTAGATTGAGTGGTTCAGATTTGAACTTAGGTGGCTCAGGAGGCTTGGACTCTGACTAGGCTAGGCTAGACCAGGGCTGAACTCTATCTCTTTTACTCTCACTCTCCTTGGTGGAGGAATGGAAAAGGCTAGGGGATTCTTGAGGAGGGAAAGGGCTTGTTGGAAATGAGAGTGGATGCTTGAAATGGGAAGGGGAGGGGACGATTTATAGTCTTTAACCCTGGTTTTCTGGTAATTCATGGTGATCCTAGGGGTAAAATGTATTTGAATGGCTAAGATTGAATATCTCCACATGGCATCATCTCATGGGTTGGGTAAGGAGATGGGTATCGACGTAAATGTACCTCAACTGCACACTTAAGGTTCGAAAAAGGAGGAACCCACATGCTTGAGGGATTTTGCCCAAAAGTAGGGGAGTGCCACGTGGCTAACGGCAACCAGGCTATTATCGGTTCCCACTTAGACTCCCTGCTTTGGCAGGTAGCATCCTCTAAGCATGTGGAGGCTCTGCGGTGAGGGTTGGTGCTTTGAAGTTTCGACTATTTCTCCGATTGAGCCTGGTTTTTGGGCATGGTTTTGATCTTAACTATGTGAGTTAATTGGGTTATGGGTTTGGGTAGGCTGACCAGGTGAGTTGACTCAGTGAGTTAACCGTGTGAGTTGACTCAAATTTCTAGGATTTCAAGTTCTTAGGATTTAGGGTTAGGCTCACTAGGTTGATAGGATTGACTGGGTTGGATAGGCTGAGTTTAGGGTTTAAGACTGAGTTTCATAGGTTTAAGCTTATAGGGTTAGGGTTTATGATTGAGGTTCGGTTGGGATTGGGTTCCTAGGGTTTAGGCTTCTACAGTTAGGGTTTAAGATTGGGGTTCGGCTGTCCATCCATCCATTCAAAACTCTATCAACTTATCAGCCTAATTTGGGATGTCTACGGTACCACACACTACCGACCTAGCTGGTGTGGGTACATATTGTGCGAAGACGACCACTAATGCTCCTCGAGCTCCGTGTTGTGCAAACGGTTCAAAGGAGATCATAGATACATGAGCCCCATAATGATGTATTTATTATACCCACACCGTTCATCCATTTGGCGAGATCATTTTACCACATTATCACAAAATGGGTTGTATCCAAAGCTTCAGTGGACCACACCACAAATAGCAGTTGGACAATGATTCTCACTGTTAAAACATTCGTAAGGCCCACTTTAACGTTTATTTTCCATCCAGTGTATTCATATAGACCTAAAACTTCCGTGACACCCAAAAGAGTTCAGACGTTCAATCCCGCACCACTTGATCTTTGGGTCTGTCTTATTTATAGGTAGTTTGGATATAACACGTACCTCTTGATGGGACCCACAGAACTTTGTGACGTCAACACACCAGCCAGGTTGGTGGTGTGGTACACCAGCCAATCTGCTTCCGGCGGCCACAAGATTTCCTGGGGTCGGAAGCTATGTGGAGCCCACAGAAATGACCGTGACAGATCCACTCTCCATCAGTTTTGTATGATCACAATATTTCAGGATTCAAAATAAGGCAGATCCAAACTTCAGGTGGGCCACACCACACGAAACAGCGGGGACTCAATGCCTGCCATTGGAAACTTTGTGGAGGCCACGGTAGTTTTGTATCAGGATGATATTTGTACGTATAGTTTATCTGAGTGATAATAACTCTATCAACGGTTGGATGGCATATAAACATCATGCTCAACTCTGGGAAAGTTTCAATGGTGGACCTTTTGTTCTAAGTGTTTCGTATGGTCGAGCACACGGTTCGGATCGGTTTCAAAAGGGATGAGAACTAAAGGTGGCCCCTTCACATGAATGGTCCATATCGACAGCTGGCAGTGACCAATTGCACTGTCTCCTTAGCTATTCGGTTCCAGTTTCAAAACCGGAACCGAACCGTGTGCACCCCTTCTAGCCCACCTGAATTTTGGATCTGCCTGATTTTTGGATATGTGTCCTATTGTAGTATTGAAAAACTGATGGACGGAGTGGATTTGTCATGGGTATATCTATTGGCCCCACAGTGTTTCCAACCACAGGAAATTCAAGTGGCTGGGGCACAGGTAAGTCACATCCGGTAGCTGTACAAGTTTCTACAGGCGCTGCACATGGGCCCTCGTGTGTTTATGTCCAAGCCCGATAGTCAGCAGCCCTACGCTCTGTTGGACCCACGACGATTTATATGTTATGTCCACTCCATATTTATACCTCCTTCAAGCTCATTTTAAGACAGCCAAACATAGAGGCGGATCCGTAACTTCAAATGTACTAAAAGATAGCAGCGGGGATAAAGACGCCCACCGGTTAAAACTCACTGAGTCCACGTAAGTTTTGGTTCAAGCTCATGATACCAAGGCGTATTTGGATATCAAGTTACTTCAGATAAAGCTATTTATGCCTTAACTAATTTATCTTGTTTCTACTTATTAAATAGTTCAGCATGTTTAATAAACAACATATTTATTGGCTAAAAAGTTAAAAAGTACGTTTAGCTTCCAACATCGTAAGTAATTATTCCTCAAGTTGTTTGGTCCCCTAACATTCACCATCCATCATTTGAGTCCAACCTATGACGTGGACTGTTCATGGTGTGGTCCCACCTTTGATGTGAGCCATCCATTATACAGGCCCACCTTGGATGTGAGTCATCCATCATGCAGGCTCATCTTGGATGTGGTCCATTCATCAACAGGGACCAACCTTTTATGTGCACTATTTATTATGTAGGGCCCGTCTTTAATGTTGGCCATCCATCATGTGGGCCACACCATCAATGTTATTTTCCATCATGTGGGGTCCACTTTCAATATACATCACCCATCATGTAGAGCCCCCCTTTGATGTGGAACGTCCATCAAATTGGCCCCGCCTTGGATATGGGTCACTCCGCATCATTAGTGCCAACCTTTGAGTATACTGTCCATCATGTGGGGCATACGTTGATGTGGATCATCCATATATGTACACCCCACCTAGGCTAGCAACTTGATGAAACATGGATGACTCTTAGGGAGCATTTGGCGCAAGGTATCAGAAGGGATTACGTGGATAGAATTGCATTTGGTCCCGTGCAATTCCATCCATCATTTGGAGAGGATGGGAAAGGTTGGGATTAGGTGGGATGGAATTGCATTTAGTCCCATGGAATTGCATTTGGTTCCATGCATGATTTCAATGGATTTTGAAATTTATTACACATGTGGGCCCCACATTGATACATGCATTTATCCATGCCGTCCATTCATATACACCGTTTACATGTGACATTCTGGTTATATATATAATATATATATATATATATATATATATATATATATATATATATATATATATATATATATATATATACACAAGTGAATGACATCCATTGTGAATTTGGTCCGTTAATTACAATTCCTTGGTCCACCAAACATGATTTTTCTTAATGCAGTTTTTTCCCCTACCAAAATTTTTATCCCAAATAGGGGATTGGATGGCTATAATACCATGGTATTTCCAAACATGCAATCATTGCATAATAATGATGTTAATCCTATCTAATATAATTCAATACCATTCAATTCCATGGATCAAACACGCTCTTAGGAACTAAATCTAAACCCTAAAATCCTACTTAAAACCTCAATCATTTTCAAGAATAAGTCAAACCCTAATTGAATCCAAGCCTTTATCTAAGCCAAGCTATTGCCTTAGCCGAGCCATACCCAAGCCACTAACCAAGCCGAATCATACCCAAGCCGTTTCCAAGCCAAATCTATAAATCCAAGCCTTAAACCACTCTCTAAGCACGAATGAGCCAAGTGGCTAAATTGTAGAGATGAATAATAAACAGAGGCAATCTGATTTCCGCCTCCTCACGGAATATGTGCCCTGAGCTATAGTTGTTGCTCCCCTAAAAGTCAACTTTGTTCGGACCTACTTTACCCCTAGACTTCCACCCATTTACCATTTTACCAAACCTCATCAACCTATGGGAGTATGCCATGTGGCACCTTCTACCCTTCAACCAATAATAAGCTTCCACCCAACTTTACCCTTTATAGTCCCAACAATTACCTAAAAACCAGTAAGTGGGCTATAAATAACCCCCTACTCTCTTCATTTCAATCATGCAACTCTCACCAAGTGAAGGAGAGGGAGAGAGAGAGAGAGAGAGAGAGAGAGAGAGAGAGAGAGAGAGAGAGAGAGAGAAAGTGAGTGAGACTAAGAGGGAGTGCTTGAGTTCTCAAGCTCTCATCTTCTTCAGCTCCCTTCAACCTCCTCCAACACCCTCTTGGCCTCCTAGTCTCACTTTGGTCAACCCTTCTAATCCATGGTGCATCCAAACCTCCAAGCCATTTCAAATGCAAGCCAAAGGTCGTGTCATCATCACTAGCATTCATAATTCGTCAATCGCATCATTACTTCCCTTCTCAACCCCCTGCTTCTCTAGGTTGTCATTCAATGTATGATTTATGACTTGCCGGAACTCTGGATCCTGTCGCATCAGAAACTCATGGTAGCTTAGTCCTCTTACATAACATTCTAGCATCATTACATCTGTTCTTAAACCCCTTTCTAGACATTCGTTGGATGTATACTCTTTGGCTTGCCGGAGTTTCGAACCCAATCACATTAGAAATCCGAGTCTGCCTATTCTCATTTTGATACTTCGCATCCTATCTTTTATCCCCTAAGATCAGATTATCACATGAAGTAAAGACCGTACACCCGTATAGACAGAGAGGGTGCCTAACACATTTCATCTCTATAATTGAGGTCCCTTACTCAAAATTTCAACTCACATATCAGGATTCAAATTAAAGTAAGAGAGTCTTCGGATTCTTTGGCTTTTGCAGATTCTAAAGGTTCAAGCTGATCGCAGAATTTTAATCTAATTGGCTAGTGGCAACTCCAAGTCTAGTACATTATCAATCTAAATCAGCCAATACACCTCAAAAATAAACATAAAAGTGTGAGCATCGATTTCCAGCGTTCACAAAATGGCGACTCCACTGGAGAATTGCTAGCTCGCACTAGCTGAGACCCGACTCGAAAGAGTGCAGTTATCTAGTTCCAGGGGATAGTTTACATACATCTCATTCATACTTTGCAAGTTTACATACATTGCATTCATACTTTGCATTAAAAAATAGTATTAAAAAAAAAAAGAAAAAAAAAAAAGAAGATGAGCATTGATCTTTGGCTTGCACCCATTAAAAGCTTTTGCTTCTCCCATGCTTACCTTATCTAGAGTCGTCATGTCAAACCAAAAAGAAGAAACCATTACACCTAAAAGGCACCTCATGGATCACCCAAGCTCATGGCTGCTAATATTACAACTACTGCATCCAAGGATGATGTGGCCCAAAATCTCAAGGTGTTGTAAGACCTTCTTACTCAATATATTCAGAGAGGGGACCCAAACTATATAGGTATCATCGCCTAGTGCCCCAATCATCTTAACTTTTCAGCATCCTCCCCATACCGGGAGTCATTTTTATGACCAATTTTTCTCAGCCGAGAATCCTTTCAACAGCCTCTCACTAATGAGAATCACAACTAAGTACAACCTCCTACAGTTAGGAACCATAGCCAATTCCAACATCCTCTTTCTAGCAAGAGATCTGGACAATTCTAAGGGGCAAAACTCCTCTCATCCGATCCCTTCGAAATCAAAATGCTCCGAGAGCAATTGCGAGAGATGCAAAAGAAGCTAAGGAAGCAGTAGGGGGTGGATCTCCTACCTACTAAGTGAAAGTGCCCTGATTTGTCAATTAGCGTGAGTGTTGAGTCGATGAGTCAAGTGGGCCCCATATGAAGATCGTTCAAGACATTGCCTCAACCGAATGTGCGTTTAGAGCTCATCACAGGTAAGGTATACTTAGCCTCACATCCCAAATCCCAAAACACCCAGGTAAACAAAAGCCTTAAGAAAAACTTAGAACAACATAGGTGTTAAAAGTTTGAAAACCTGGTTTCAAAATGGAAAATTCTCCAAGTTTTCAGCTATGTTCGATATCATCGATTCTTGGTCGATCCAATCGAACACTCATTCTCGATGAATCGAACTAGTATCAATAACATCGAATTGAGTCGTCTTTATGTCCAGCAACCACAAAGTATTTATGTCCAGCAACCACAAAGTATTTTGGACAAAATATTCGATAAATCGAAAGTACCTTCGATTTATCGAATTTCAAATATCGATGTTATCGAAGGACAGTCGATATCGAAAATCTCAGAGCTCTATCCAGCAAAGGCTTGGAAAATATTCTTGATATTGCTCAAGGAATCGAAGGACAATCGATATCATTGAAATTCGAATCTCGATCATATCGACACAGTATCGATAACGTCGAAATGAGACAAGTTGTGTCCAGCGAGTTTTTGAAAGAAACACATCCAAATGTTCGAGAAATCGAAACCCACATCGATGTCATCAAAATTTAAAGCACGATGATATCAATATAGACTCGATACGATCGAATTAGGACAAAACTATTCTAGCAAACTTGAAAAGGAAAATCTTATGTAAATGATCGAGGAATCGATATTGTCTCGATATTATCGTAATTCAAAAATCGATGAAATCGATATGGGGTCGATATCATCGAAATGGGTCAAAAAGTGCCCAGCAAGCTTTCTCAAATATTCCTTGAAGAGATCAATGTATCGAACCACTGTCGATGAAATTGGAATTCAAAATTCGATAACATCGATGCATGTTTGATTTCATCGATCTTCATTCAAAAAGTTCCTAGTATGTGCTTCAACTGAGTTCACATCATCGAACCCTGATTAGATGGAATCAAAAGTATACGTTCGATGATATCGAGTCAGGCCCGATGAGATTGAACTTAATCAAACTTCGACATATTTATTACAGTTGGGACTTTTTGCCTATAGATAGGAAGGTTTCTCTTGGTTGTTGAGGTAGAAAAATAGAGAGAGCTTTGAGAGAGTTTTGCATACTACCTACCCTAAGCTCATTTTCTCATGGAAGTTCATCCTTTAATCCACCCTCATCATTGATATTCAATAGAGTGGATTGAGGAATGAACTTCCCTATTCAAGGATCATCCGGCTACTATCTTAATGGCAAATCATCGAGATGGGATACCTTGAACACTTGAATGATTGGAATCACTCATTCTCTAAAAAAGGAAAACATTTAATCGAGTAGGTTTCCAACATAACCTTGACACAACCCGTCGCCTTTATTGGAACATCATCAAGTGTTGCGGATCAAGGAAGCTGAAGAATCTTCATCATCAAGGAGGAGATCTTCATCATCGTGCTTAATGAGCCTCACCTACTTATCTGTAAGTCATTAGAGTCCAGAGACCCTGTTGATCATTCCTCGTGTAGGTTTGGGTCAGATGTGCTTCTCACCCCTTTAAAGTCCTCATAAGAGGCTTCTGACTGGAGAGTATGTGTGGGTGCGGTGTGTTGACCTTGCTCTTTTGTAGGGCATAACTCTAGATTCCTTGTGTTGATCCTTGGCCTGTGTGGCCTAAAATGGAGGTTCCTTGTGTGGTTCCTTGGCCGATGTGGCATAAAATGGAGGTTCCTTGTGTGGATCCTTTGCTCTTGTGTAAGGCATAAAACTTAGGTGCTTCATATTGACCTTTGCTCTTGTATAGGCATAAACTTGTGTCTTGTGTAGGCACGTCTTAGGTACCTTATGTAAGTCCTAGAGTCAACCTTGTGTATGTTGTAATAGTTTGAAGTGAACCTGATTTGAAACCTCCGTTAGTGAAATCCGATACACTCAAGGGTTGAGTGCGTCCGCTAGGAGTTGAGTAGGCACATAGCCGAACCACTATAAATGACTGTGTTTGAGATTGTTATTTGTGTATTACTCTATTATGTTTACTTTGAATGTTCTCATGAAGCATATTAACATGATTATTTAGAACTGATAAGAATCATATCCCACACACAGTTACATTGTTCATCCATCATAGACTAAGTTTATATATTGGTTAAATATTGAACAGTCTTGTGATTGGATCCTCTAATTGGCTTGGAAGCCATTAGAGTTAAGTTGAAGCTATCTTGATAAGTTCCATATTAGTTCAAGATTAGGTTAATAGGATTTTAAATTATCATAAAATTTTATAAAGTCCTATTCGTCCCCCTCTAGGACACTTTGACCTATTCCTACTTCTACTAGAGCAGTCATTACTGTGATTTCACTAAGTTCAGGGATCTTGGTCCCTTCCTTGATGCAAAAGTACCTCAAGACTTTAACGTACCAAAATTCAAAAGCTATGATGGTACACGATATCCTATTGACAACTTAAGAGCATTATGTGGGGAGCTTAATACTGTGGCAAGTAATGATGGAGCGTCGATCCGTTTGTTTCAGAAATCCTTAAAAAGTGATGAGTTAGATTGGTACACGTCATTAAACAACTATCGAGTCACAACTTAGGAACGACTTTCCCAAGCATTCATCGATCGTTTCGTGTAAAATCTTAATGTAACACCCAGAAAGGAAGATCTTATTGCCTTAAGGCAAATGAATGATGAGTCATTATCAACTTATGTTGGACAGTGGTGGGCCATAGCCACCATAATGAAGACACCCATCAATGACGAAGAGCAAATCTTCATGATCAGCCATTTGGAAAACACGAGTATCTCTAGATACCTCGTCTCTACATAATTGGACCCTCTTTTGGCATGGAAGCCTTAGAGTTAATTGCCTTGCTTAACTTAATTTGCATAATAGCTTAAGTAGACAATTGTGATTTAAAAAGATAAAAATTATATTTGGTCCTAATCACCCCCATCTAGGACATATCCTTCATTCCTTAGCTCCTCCAAGCTTTCGCATGCGTAAACATGGTAATCTCATTACACCATAAGTGAATTTTCAATTTGTATCAGAGTGGGCAGCTCTTGAAGGGATTAATCGCCTTGAGTTGATCTAAGGAGCTTAAGAATGACACTTGTTATGGGTAAAATGGAGCTAAACAAATGTATGAAACATTTGAGCCGAGCAGCCAGACTCGATGACTAGAAATTGCTTGAGGACCAAAAAATCAACCCGACCTTTGGTGTCATCTACTTTCTACTCAGCCTCAATTATCACTTTGGCCATCGGGTATCAACCTCAGGTACCGACTTTGGTCTCAAGGGATGACCTCGACCTCAGAGGTCGGCATCGACCATAGACCTCGGCCTCAGATACCAACCTCAACCTCGGATACCGACTCGACCTCAGATACTGACTTCGGCCTCGGGTATAAACCTCAACCTCGAATATTGACTGTTATCTCGGGATAAAAATCTCCTTACAATATATAAAATAGAATTACCCTTCGAGATCTCCGTCGAAGATCACGCCGATCGAGGTAAAGTCAAATATATTCTTGCAGTTAAAGTCCGACTTCAATACGACACCTCTAACATATCCAACAAATCAACTCGGATATGAGATCACCTAAAAATCCTATAAATACATCCCCACCATGTAACATGGTATGACAAATATTCTGATTCTACTATGAATATTGTGAGTCAGTACGCCTGACTTAGGCAACGGAGGGTCCTCAACCTTAACTGGCGCCTGCAGTACATTCTCTTATTCTCCATTAATTACAGGTACTTAGCAGCTCGTAGGAGGTGAGGCAGGATCGACCAGATTTCTACATCAACAATTTGGCACCATCTATGAGAACGACAAAAAAGCCACCTTAGAAGTTCCCTTTACATCAAAAGAATCATCAGCCTTGTTTGCTCAACAATGGCTAAAGGAAGAAAGTGGGTCTCAGCCGCCATTGCTGCATCAACCCCCGCACCAGAAGAATAGATTGAAAAGCTCCAGAAACCACCTTCAGAACACCATACCGATCCCATTTCAAAGGTGGCTTTGCATAGGCCCCACAATAGAGTTGGTCGACTCATCTCCATGAAGAATCAAGTCGAGGCCCTGATTGACAACATGGATCAAATAATGTGGATATTAGAGAGACAACAACCATTTCTCGACCAAGGCATGGAAGTGGAGGCAACAACCGTGCAATCTCAACCTCCACAGGTACCTCACAGTTCATATGTGGTAAAAGACTATCCAACGTGATGCATGTGAATCCCTATGCAAACAATGGGAGAAACCGAGCTCGCTAAGTCCGACCTACACTACACTCTAGAGAAGAGAAGGCGTGGGAAGACTTTAGAGGTCGTCGTGGAGAGTGAGGTCCCATGGGGGGCAGAGCTAAAAAAGATCCAAGATCAACTTAGTGACATCCAGCGAGCAAGCTGAGCAAAAGCTTCGGCCTCTGTCGAAGCTATGCTCGAGGAAGTCGATCCCCCATTCACTGAAAAAATCATGAGATGTCAGCTATCGTCTAAGTTCTGGATGCCCCAGATCACCCCTACTCTTGATCCGAGGACCCAGATGAACACCCGAAATCCTTCAGAGCTTGGATGGAACTTCACGGTGCCTCTGAGTCCGTGATGTGCAGAGCATTTTCCCTGAATTTGTCAGGGACTACAAGAAAATGGTAAAGGAAATTAAAGCCGAAGTCCATCAGCTTCTTTACTTAACTTAACAAGGCCTTCTTCACACAATTCATTGGCGGGAAAGACGAAAGAAAGCTATTAACTCATCTTCTCACAATCGCATAAAGGAAGGACGAGCCGTTAAGGGATTATATCATTCGATTCAATGCAGAAGCAGTTCAGGTTGACGATTACTCCGACCAAATAGCTCTGACCGCTATGATGGCTGGCCTTAAATAAGGAAAGTTCCTCTTCTTTATTGGTAAGAGCCCCCCCGAATACCCTGCTGACCTACTTAACCGAGTTCAAAAATATTCCAATGTCAGGGTATTCTTTAATTCACGAAGAGCTACTTAAGAAAGAAACAATTTGGCTAAGGACATGAAGCAGAGGGAAGAATGGGAGCCCTCTACCACTGACACCAAAAGAAAGGAGGACAACCAAAACTAAGGCCAGAATACCAAACGACATCCGAAATGTCACTTTCATCTGTATACTCCATTGAACACCAAGCTGGAGCAAGTACTTAAAGAAGCTAGGCAGAGCAAGAAAACCTGATGACTGAGTTGAACCAGTCAAACAAGCTCGGCAATAAGGCTCATCGGCCAACCTCGACCTCAACATAAAGTACTGAGGGTCGTATCGACTAAAAGACATGGAGGTAAGCTCTTACCTCACCCATAGAATGTCGATCGTTTAAAGATTTACTACACATAAGGAACTCCGACGGGTGAAACAACTGTGCTCGACTGATCGCCTCGGTAGAAGCTACTCATGTTTGACTATGAGCAACCTCCCTCAGTTAAAGGAAAAAAGGTTATCCCCTTTATTTTTACAGTTTTATCTATTTGTTCGACTGTGAGTGACCTACCTTTGTAAAAGGAAAAAAGGTGCTCATGATACTGGTACCGTTTCTCCTCTAATATTTTACGAACTCTACAAGGAAAAAACTTCCTCAAGTTAGGGGAAGAGAATTTCTTTCAAATCCCAACCATCCAAGCTGTACAATCGACCACATGGAATTCCCTCGGAGGTCGGCTTCGACCATAGACCTCAGCCTCAGATACTAACCTCAACCTCAAATACCGACTTAATCTAAAATACCGACATCGACCTCAGGTACTAACGTCGACCTCGGATATTGACTACCACCTCGAGATAGAAATATCCTTACAATATATAAAGATAGGATTATCCTTCAAGATCTCTGTTTAGATCACGTCAATCGAGGTAAAGTCAGATATATTCTTGGAGTTAGAGTCCGACTCCAATACGGCACCTCTAGCATATCCAACAAATCAACTTGGATATGAGATCGCCTGGAAAGCTTATAAATACACCCCCACCATCTAACAATATATGACAAATATTCCGATTATACTATGCCTACTATGAGTCAATACACTTGACTTAGGCATCAGATGGTCCTCGGCCTTAACCGACGCCCCTAGTGCATTCTTTTATTCTCCATTAATTGCAGGTACTCAGTGGCTCATAGGAGTTGAGGTAGGATCGACCAAATTTCTGCATCAACAACGTCTAACCAAGAGGGATGTGCCGTCACACAACCACCATATTTTGATGTGTCTAATTACTCCTATTGTAACGCTATGATGAGGGTGTTTCTAAGATCTATTGCCCTATGGTTTGGACTATGGACAATGCCCATGGAACAAATCGTGATTAATGGTAAAACCATTAGCACTTCCAAAGATATATCCAAATAAAGTGCCGATGAGAGAGTGCGGTATACCTATGATGTCAAAGCTCTCAATGCTATTCATTGTGTGATTTCCCCCAATGAATTTAAACGCATTTGTACATGTGAAATCAGGAAAGAAGAATAGGACATATTAAAGTTTCCCACGAGGGAAGTAGCACAGTAAAGAGATCAAAGCTCCAACTCTTAATAACACATTTCAAAAATATTAAAATGGAAGAGTTTGATATTTATATTTTTCATGTGGGATTTAAAAGAGGATTTTGGAAGTGCATATATAACCACATTAGAATTGTTAAAGCTAATTTCTGATTAACCCTTCTTAGACCCTTGAGTGCCTGCACAGAGAACAAACTAGAAGACCCTGACTAATGCATGGGACCCTCTAATGCCAAAGCAGGAATCTGGGTCTTTGCAGAAAGCGTAAAGGGTTATCTGGGTGTAAGTATGTGTAGCTTTCACCATTGGAGATCTCCTTATTTATAGTAGAGGGGAGATCGTATCGTAATGGGATCCTTCTTATTTAGTAGGTGTGTATTGTAGTTGGATTAGAACTCCTAACGTATCGGAGATCTCTCTAGATCCTTGGCGGGGATCGCGGAATCCCGAACTGATCACGAATTAGTTTCCGCGATTCTTTGAGGAAAGGTCGGATAGGTCTTCCTTCATATTAGGTCAGCCTTTGTCTAGAGACCGGTGTGTAGTCATCCAAGCTTTGATTAAGGTTGGCTGATGAAAGTCACAGTACTGACGAGCTATAAGGAGGTCGACATCATTTAATAACTAAATCGACCAAAGTTCCTTGTGATGTCCTTGAGATCTCTAGTTCATGTAACCTTTTAGCTTCTTCATGGGGAGTCCGACCTTGGTTGGTCGACCTTAATGTTTAGTCAGATGGTTGGCCTCCTATTTATTGTCCTTTTCCTTGCTCTTAGCTCAATGGACCATGCTAGGTCTCGGTTCGACCAACTCTTATGGGTCATTTTATTTTTCCCATTATAGGAAGCCCCCTACTTCCAAGTCAGTAAAACAGACTTGGAAAGTAGGTTGGATGTATTCAGGTCAGACCATCTTGCCATGAATGCTAAGCAAGGCGGCTAGCACGGGAGTAAAGGCGTATCCATAAACATGATTCAGCACATGTCGAGGTGGCACGTCGTGACTCGAGGTTGTCTGACATGTCATGTAACGACCCTCAATTTTTATCATAAATTTCAACTTGAAATGGGATCAACCACCCCACTTAAAGCTAACAGTCCAACTAAAAGCAATCAACACTCATCAAGGATAAATCTCCAAGTAGGACCCCTTACAAGAATAAAGATGGATTGATCTTCAGTCCAGAATAGTTAACAAACCCTGTACGAGGAATGTATGGCTTAGATTTCACCCACGAGTGATCAGGACCCACAATAATTTACAATTATTGATTTTAAACCCTTAAAAGATAAACACTTAACCCTTTAAACATACCAACTTTTAATCTGTAGCCATTAGGGAACCTTCCAAGACTAACGGGCAATGTTAATCGGCCGAGATCATGACGTGGACCCACATCTGATCTGTGCGTGTGCATAGATAGTGTGCACACGCCGTACACAAAGTTTAAGTATCAGGTCAAACAAGCTTTGACCCGATAAAAAACCAAGTCCATCCAAATACTCTCACCCATCTCGCATTCAAACAGACCAATTGTCTATTGCTGATGAAGGCCCACCATTAGGGACTCTTTCCCATGATCTGGACCATCCATAGGGATCGTGGTCCCACCGACCAAAACCACGTTCGGTTTACACATAGTGGTACACGCTCACGTGCACAACAATCTACTCTAGTCAGTATGGCGTCACGGTTTCTCTTTAAATGTGGAAATCCACATTAACAGTGCCCACTACCAAAATCTGACCATTCGGTGGCATGTGTAGCAGCCCACGCATCACCCAGAGTCCTTGTCAGCCCTACTGTTTCCAAAAAACTCACCCCTACCCGGCGAAAGGCGAAATGAATCTTTCCTTATTGAGGAAAGATGAATCCCAACTGATTTTCATCAATCTGGAAGCTTCTCTTAAGCCATCCAGGATGTTGAGATTAGGGCTGTTCGAGAAAATCTCATAAGGAAGCCGAGATATTAGCGAGTCGCGGCCACGTCTCGAATTGATGCCACTATTAGCAAGATGCATCATCAAAGGTCTATCCATCACCGTGTAATAGACCCCACAAGCTTCTTGGGTATAATCCAACCCATTTAAACGCCTTCGATCCTTGGATCGACCGACGGTTGCAAAATCACCATGACGAAAGGGTCATCTTCTCCAATCTAGCCGGTTGACCCACATCCTATAAGGCTAAACCTTTCACACATCCAAACCGTTCATCGTGTGGCCCACCCCATCTGAAGTCCATTATGGGCAATTATGAGGGCCCATGCATGCATTCAGATGTGTGGGAAAACCCTGATGATGGGTTTCTCTCAATGTCATTACGTTAAGAGGACGCTAGTCCCTACGATTACTAATAGATATTTCCATAAGAAGAAAGGCTATAAATAGCCGTGTGTTAGGGCGAATCCCAAGGAAGAAAAAAAATAATAATAATAAGAGAGAGATAGGACGTTGCTGGTGCAAGTTGCAGGCTTGGTAGCAACTCGACTCAGATCGAGTCGTCTAGCTATTGAGTGAGAACTGAGAGAGAGGAAGAAGATAGTGAGAGAGGAAGAAGAAGGGAGAGAGAGGGAGTAGGGGAGAGTGAGCTGGCTGGAACAAAATTTACAGCTATTGTTTCGCCTCAACCCAACACGCCAGGCCCTGTTTCACCTAGCTCAAGCCCCCAACCCCAGCTTAAGTAATGAAATCGAAACCCATCCCTGCCTTAAGCTCAATTCAAACCAGTTAATAACCGACCCAATCCTCTGTTGTATCAGGCTGTTTCACCTCAAAACAGTGACAAGACATGAGTCCAAATGGCGTATTCCTGACTTCCGACGCATCTAGACCCTTTTAGTATCCACACGGCGCCCTACTCAGGTAACAACATCTTTTCTCCTTATCCTATTGATGGGTTTCACCCACTTGGCCGGCTGTGTTCACAGTCACCTCAACTCAGTCACGAGTTGAGTGACTCAACTCCACATCTTAGGGTGAAAACCCCAATTTGAATGCATTGTTGTGGTCGGTTTGCATCGAGCTAGGAACAGAACCCCGAACTAACCTCCGATGCACCACATCCAGCTGGTCGGGGAGATCATTTGGGTTGAGTCGCTACTGAGTCAATGACTCAGGACCATTTTAGGCTTGGAAACCCTGACTCAGTTGGGCCTGGGAAGAAGCTTGCCTTGGTTAACCAGAAGCCCAGCCAAGGGCGATCCAGATTTGCCCTTTTAGGGGCTGACCTGACCGGTTTTCCAATTGAGTCAACACAATACTCAGTAATGGGCTGACTCGGCTAGTTTCCCGACCGAGTCAAACTAACTCCTATCATCTATGGATGATTTATGCAGTATTGGATTCAATGGATCATTAATCTGACCCTGTAGTTAGTACAATTCTTAAATCTAACCTAATTAGTTGTTAGTCGAAAACCCTGACCGAGTCGACTCAGTCGTGACTCATTGGTGCCTTATGATAGATCATTCGAGCACAACCAGCAACTGATTACCTTAGAAGGCACCTCTTCCTTCAACTTGTTCAATCAAGTAAGTAGAAGTCAAGTAGTATATAATTGCTAGGCTATTTGTTAGTTAGAATTAGAATATTAATAATATATTTGCTTGGATTTTAGGATCCTTACATTCACCTCATAAGGACATCTCAAAACAAGAGGAACTTTCAATCTAGGTCAGGGATATCCCACATGGCTTCCTCATTTAGTTGAATTCCGATATAGTTTAAGCTTAATTGTATAAAGACATTGTAATTGTGAAAATATTGATTGTGGTTCCTTTAGTCTTGAATTGAGATTGTTAATCATGTAGGAATGCCTTAAATTGTATTACTCTAACCTATCTTATAAGAATCATATTACAATCATTATGCCATATTTGGAATTGCTTATGTACATGCATACTTCTACTAGTTGCACTAAGAGGTAATAGAACTTGTTTCCATGATAAGTTTGCTCCATTAACTCCTTATATATGCTAGATTAGTTTTAAATTAAATTTAACGAACTATTAGAATATTACAAATAATAACTTGGTTCTTTAGTTTCTCATTTGGACGTGATGAGCAAGAGTTATTTCATTAACTTCTATCACTCAAGTCCTATGATTAATAATCATGTGACTAGGATTTAGAATTGCATTCTTTACGTTATCCTAGCAATTTCTCAATTTTATACATAGTTTTATTAGTGGAGAAAAGATCATGATGCCCATATTCCTTCTATCTCATAAGATGTACAACGAACACTAGGAGTGGGATATGTCCTTTCTTAAGACGTGTAGTAAACTTGTTATAAATCTAGTATGCTTGAAATGTCATATTTATGGGCCTTCATTTGGACATAGAGAAAGTAAATGTATTTATGTTGTGCTCATGCTTGGATATTTGATATCCTATTAAAAGACCGTGAGCTTTGACCACGTTTATGAAAGCATTCTTGTTAATCCTATGAAGTGTATATGAGTATCATGGTGCATGACATTCATGCACGACATATGAGCTTTTTCGAGTGCTCAATGAATGTCACACTTTTGATTTGCTGTAAGTCCTACCACTTCAGTTAAACTCCCAGAGCATGTGCATTTGTGCCACTTTGGGCACTATTTCTTTACATGGTCTTTTCTAGGTGGTTAGTTCTCCTTGGTGTACCTTTGTGTATTTTTCTGGGTGACTAATTCTCCTTAGGCGATCTTTATTTTCTGGTCTTTTTCAGGTGGCTAGTTATCCTTAGGCGTACCTTTGTGTACTTTTCCAGGTGGCTAGTTCTCCTTGGGCGACCCTTTATTTTGACAGCTGGATGTGCATCCTCGGATCTTTGACTTAAGCATACATTCATACATTTACATTCAATATGTTTGGATTAAACTGTTTTGGAATGACATGATATGCATGAATCCTTGTAGAAAATTCCCACTAAGTTTTCACTCAGCGGTTGCACCAAATAGACACAGGTATGATGAAGGAAGGTGGCACCTATGATGGGACTCCCGTATAGCTGAGGAGGAGTATGGTGAGGAGGAACCATATGATGATGTAGTCGAGCCGTTGGAGATCCACTGAAGACTTAGGATTTACTACTTTGCATTACAGACTTTAATTGTCTATATTTGAGTATTGTAATTAAATCCCCTACTGTGGGATCTCACTTTACTTCTTTACTTTCACTCACGTATGTTGAACTCTTTTTATTAGTTTATACAGTAGTTATGTTTTGATGTTATGAAAGTGTTAGTAATTAGATGAATGATAGTTTCATTTTATGACGTAACCCTCGGGTTCTCATATTCGAGCGATCATCCTCGGGTTATGAGAATTAGCGTGTTACAAGTTGTTATCAGAGAGAGAGAGAGAGAGAGAGAGAGAGAGAGAGAGAGAGAGAGAGAGAGAGAGAGAGAGAGAGAGAGAGAGAGAGAGAGAGAGAGTTTAGACAAACCTTGCATTTGGTAAAGAGTTTGTACAAACTTTGAATATTTTAGTTTAGAGTTTCATAGATGTACACTTGAACTAGAAAGTTGAATGTAGGTAAAATTTCCCTTAGACTTAGGCTATTTTAAGGACATAGAGAACCAAATTTAGGTTCCCAGTACTGAATCCCATAATCACATTAGGTTTCATAAATGTATACTCACTCATGTCAGCGTCCTTATTTCAACTGCACTAAACTGTAAACATTGAAATTGCGGTAATGACCACTTTAGTTGAAGTAGGAATATGCCAATATGTCCTAGAGGGGGTGAATAGGACTTTTTAAATATTTTATGGTTATTCAAAATCTTATCAAACCTATCCTGAAAAAATATGCATAAATCAGGATTTCTTCAAAGTAACTCTAATGGCTTCCAACCCAAATAGAGGATCCAGTCATAATACTATTTAACAGATGAATAAGATGAATTTTGTAGATTATGATGGATGTGACTGTGTGTGAGGTGTGATCTTTAGATATTCAATTATGAAAGCATTTTAAGGAAATAACACAAGTAATCAAAGATAAATATCAATCACAAACATAGTCATTTTTATAGTGGTTCGAATACTTGTCTACTCCACTCCCGGCTGACGCACTCAACACTTGACAGTACCGGATTTCACTAAGGAAGTTTCGCAACAGGTTCACCTCAAACCGGAGGTTTTAAATTAGGTTCACCTCTAACCAGTACAACCTACACTTAGGCTGACACAGTGTGTCCACACGACACAGTTTATGATCCCATGAGCAAGGGTCAACACATTACACCCAACTTTTAAGCCCCCACAAGCTAAGGATCCACTCAAGGAACCTCACAAGTTTATGCTCCCACGAACAAGGGTCAACACATAGCACCCAACTTTTAGACCACCCTGGTCAAGGACCTACTACAAGGACCTAAGCGTTTATGCTCTCCACAGAGCAAGGGTCAACACAAAGCACCTACCACATACACTCCCGCCGGAGGCCTCCTACGAGGACTTGTAAGGGGTGAGAAACACCTTAGACTCAATCCTAAGAAGGAATGATCACAAGGATCCTCTGGACTCTAATGACTTACAGATAAGTAGATGAGCCCCATTCAGCACGTTGTCGAAGATCTCCTCCTTTGTTGATGAATAATCTTCTGCTTCCTTGAACCACATCTCAGAAGATGTACCAATACATGGCGACGGGTTGGGTCAAGGTTATGATGGAATCCTACTCTATTAAATGTTTTCCTATAAGGGAAATAGAGCGATTCCAATCATCTATGCATTCAAGGCATCCCAACTTAATGATTTACCATTAAGGTGGTAACTGTAGGATCCTTGAATGCAGAAGTTCATTCCCCAATCCACTCTATTGAATGTCAATGATGAGGGTGGATTGGAGGATGAACTTCCATGAGAGAAAAGGCTTTGGGTATATGATTTAAGATTAATCACTCAAAAGCACTCTCTTCTTCCTCTACCAGCAATTAAGGGTAAGCTCTCATTAAATAGGTAAAAGGTTCCAACGGATATTAAACAGTCACATTTTTTATAGAGTTCGATATCATCGACTAGGGTCGATATCATCGATCGTATACTCTTGATAGCATCGACAGGCTGCTCAATGACACGAACTCAAATGTCAAACGCATTTGAAACCTGTTGCCAGCTGGTCGAGGAAATTGAACGTACGTCGATGTCATCGGAATTCGAACTCCGATTTCATCGACACGAGGTTCAATTCCTCAACATTTGAAAATGTGAGCCACTTTCCTTTGAAATATTTAAGGTTTAAAATATGATCGAGGCACACTCGATATCATCAAAATTTGAATGTCGATGATATCGATGGCAGTGTCGATGCATCGATAAATCCAAAGATTTTTCCAGTGAGCTTGCTGGACAGTTAGTGTCCACTCTCGACGTAATCAACCCAGCCTCGATATGATCGATATTTGAATATTGATTTTATCGAGTGACCCCCGATCGAAGAAGAAACAACCTGGAAATATTGTTGGATAGATGTGTGTCCAACCCGATATCATCGAAGGGCTTCCGATATCATCGAGATTTAAATTCTGAGGATATCGAAGAGCAATTCGATATATCAAAGATTTCATGATTTGCCTTAGCAGAACTTGGACACAACAGATATGATGTCAATTTTATCAAGTTAACTTCGATAGACTCGAGATTCGAATTTCGATGATATTGATACCTCTATCGATACATCGATAATTCTGTCGAGAGATTTAAGTGCTTACTGGACATCTTATGTCCTCAATTCGATAATATCAAGTGAGCTTCGAGGACATCGATAACACATTTTGATTTATCAATCGATGTATTGATAAATCGACAGAGGTAGAAAACTTAAAGATTTTTCCTAAAGTTTGAAAAGTTTCTAACCCGCAAACCCTATGATTTTCTAATCAGTTTTAAGGGTTTTAATGACCTGGTGTTTTGGGACATGGGATGTGAGGCTAAGATTTACCTGTGGCGAGTTCGGGCACACATCCAGTTGAGGCAGACGCTTGATCGATCTTCCTATGGGGCTCCTTTGTCAGGCTGACTCAACGATCACGCTAATTGACAAACCAGGGCACTTTCAAACATCTTTTTCTTTAACTATCCAATATTTCTATCCATAATAACATTACTAGTTTGATAGCCATCCTATAAAACTTGACTTTCAATTTAAATAGGTACACTGATTCCATGTTGCTACGCAATTTGAATTATGTTATAATATCTTTCTTAACCATAATAAACTGAAATTATCGTTAATTGAATAGTCGTAATCTCTGATTTATGAAACCGTAATTATTAAGTGTGAACTATTCATTTCATTTCATTTCATGAGGATCATTCACTTGATTTTAATTAATAGTTGATGATTCATTTTAGTTTAATTACTATTTTATAGACCATCTAAAGTAGGGACAACTGTACGAGTTTTAGATTGCTCATGGCATGTTTAAAATTTTTGAGTACCTAAGTATCATTCACAACTAGAATATCAAAGGTGTTTTCCTTACCCATCTTGATGCATGCCATTGAATTTTGATTTTCCACTATCCTTTAGGACATCAATTTGAAGTTTGCCAATTGAATGTTATGATCATTAGATATTTTCATTCTTACAACTATCCAATAAATGTCCACCCCGCTTGGTTGTCTAAACTTAGAAACTAAACCTATGCCCCCATTTTTTACCATCACATACCTAGATTTAGAAACCAGAGATGTAGTTCCCTTTAGAAAATTCATTTAGAATACCGTTTAAATTTTTTGAAATTTATTTTTAGTTAGGAAGGAATTGTTAACTTAGAAGTATAGAGAACTTAGATTGTAAAGTCCCTATAGTAGAACTAATTGTCTTATGGTACGATAATGATAGAATACTGTTGTGAGACCCATATCCTATCCCATACCATCCCGTAGGCTTCCGCGGTCCTCCCGGTCGAATTCCGGTGACCCGCGACGCGTAAATAACATTTACGCGTGACCTTAAGTCGTATCTCGTATTCCAGAGTCGGCTTGACCCAAAACTTGTACCCTAGCGACCGCGCCGTCACCATCTTTCCGATGCCGCGTCTCATGCACCGAGGCGATACCCGGGCTAGGAGTGTGGGCCCGCATTTAGTTCGAAGAAAATGCCACACAATTGCAAAACCCAAGAGAAATTACATCAATCATGTCAAGTACATATCCCATCAATCACCTCAAGCAAGTACAACCACCCCTCCCCTAAAGTCAACTTTCTCTTACAACCAAGTACACCCATCACTCACCCATCACTCATACCCATCTCTCTCTCTCTCTCTCTCTCTCTCTCTCACAACCTCTCTCTCGTTCTCCCAAGCAACCCCATGAGCACCCCACGTCCAAGCATTTCCATGGGAGGAGGAGAAGCTAGTGTGGCCCACCTCCTTACCACCCAACCAACTGTCCAATCTCCATCATCCTCCGTTAAAGTCAAAGCCAAGGAGTCTATCATTCCATCAACCAAGAAGATCGAATGGTGGGTGATTTTATGAATTGATTTTGTGATTTGAGGGCCCACTTATGGATGGACCCATCTTGATGTATGATTTATAGCAAAGAGGGGCCCATAGTGGCAGGGCCCCTCTGCTACTCTGATCTTTCTCTCTTTCTCCCTCTCTCTCTTTTTGTGATGACAGTGTGGCCCACCTAATTTATGTGTTTTATCCAGCCGTCCAACTGGGACAGTGGAGCACACCTGATTTATGTGTTTCATCCAGCTGTCCATCTGCTGAATCGGCTTAGACAGTGCTGTAGGGCCTCATCGAGACCATCTGGACGGTGCTGGACTGACTGGAATGGCGGGGATTCATCCCACACGTGGGCGCCTTTTTTTTAAAAAAATGGGAGTGGATTGGGTGGTGTACCTCACCAGCAGCCATTGCTGCTGCTGCGTTTGACGTTAGCAAGGTCTATGGGACCCTCATGATGTATGTGTTTCATCTATGTTATCTACCCCGTCCACGTAGGGATTGTGGGGCCTGATGTAGTGGTTGTCCACCCGTGGAACGTGTGGACCCCACCTCGATGTATGTTTCATATCCACACCGTCCAGAGTCTCCGAACGGTGCTAGACCACCTTCAGACGATGCTGTGGACCCCTTCGATGTATGTTTCATATCCACATCATCCAGAGTATTTAGATGATGCCGGGCAATGTCTGACAAGTGCTGATTTACAAGGACAATGTTTGGACAATGCTGATTTACATGGACAATGTTTGGGCGGTGCTGATCATCATTAGAGTACCATGTGCCCCATAGAATGATAGTGTACAGTGATACACATGTTGCACCTGTAACTATTGAAATGAGTTTTGGTGTAAACCAAGCTCTCTCTTGCGGCCCATTGATGTGGCCCACTTGTTGTATATTGAGGCCCATTGGTGCGGCCCATTAATGCAACCCACTTGTTGTATATAAGACTCATTGGTATGGCTATTGATGTGGCCCACTTGATATATATTGAGGCCCATGGGTTACGACCCATTATGATGTATATTGAGGCCCATGGGTCTAGCCCATTGTGATGTATTTGGGGCCCATGGGTTGTGGCCCATGGTGATGTATATTAGGCCCGTATGAGCTGCCCATGTCATATAATTTCAAGGCCATGTGTTGAGGATCATTGTGATGTAATTTTGACACATATGATGAGGCCCATTGTGATGTATTTCTGATCCATTTGGTAAGGCCCAATGAGATGTATTTTTCGGCCCATGTATTGCGGCTCAACTGACATATATGGGGCCCATGTATTGCGGCCCATTGTGATGTACATGAGGTCCATGAGTGAGGCCCAATGTAATGCATATGCAGCCCATGAGTGAGGCCTATAGTGATGGATATTAGGTCCTTGCGTGAGGTCATGGGCCCACGATACGTTTGGCTCTATGTGGGCCACTCCTTGGGAGTAATGATGGTTAAATGTCTACATTGATGGGCGATGATGGTTAAATGTCCACATTGTGACCTTCCCTTAGGCCCTTTGTTAGGTTGATTACCGATTCTGATTGTCGAAGCCGATTCCGATTATCGAGACTGATTCTGATTGTCGAGGCCGATTATCAAGGTCGATTGTCGAGATCGATTATCGATACCAATTACAAGTATATCATCCGATACCGATTATGAGTATGTGATAGCATAACATCATGATACATGCCCATACGCATCATCCGCATGTTTCTTATGAGATGTGGTTGACCATTGCATTTGTTATTGGACAGGTTGTTATAAGACTCCCTGATAAGCGTAGATTATCTCGCAAGTGCACACAGTATGCGCAGGATTAATGCATGACTGGATTGTATGATACATGCATCTTGTGTTGTGTGTTGTGATTACTGTATGCCTTAGTGACATCAGGGTCGTAGCCTCCACAGTCATGTCGTAGATGGCCAGATGGAACACCGAAAATCTGTTACTAGCATCGGGCCACCATGGTTGGCCCTAGGTGAAAATCCCTAAACCCTCTTTGTACCAAAGGACACTCCAACGTCTAGACCGAGTGGATTACATGAGCACCCGAGTGCCGAATACCAGTAGGCCGCGTCTCCCACTGTGTCATGGTCGGTTGGAAGGGGATGTGGCCTTATCCGCCCGATTCGTAGTGGGCAAAACTAGACTGAGTTTGACCAGCTCATAAATGGGTCTGCTATCAACGTGCCGGGTAGGTATTGGCTGACTACTGGCCAGGCGGATAGTGAGGTCTCTTCCACTCACCTGGTTGTGTGCAATGGGGCGGCAATCTAGTATAAAGTGTACTAGACCCCGGTGATGATCCCAAAGATCTACGGTGTTGATATGTGGACTTATTAAGCAGGAGTTGTATACTCAGCATCTTACTCATTCATTCATTCATTCACTATCCACTCAGGTTGGAGGTGCCTAACTAATTTGATATGTGCACCTTCACGATGGCCACAATTTCGGTTAAGCGCGCGACTAACCTAAGATCAGGAGTTTACCACATTGAGTCTAACTATCCAAATTTAGGTATGGGACTGGTTTGGATAGAAGTCCCTTATGGTGGACCCTGTAGCCTGCGATACTACGTACTATCATCCTGACTTCACACTTCAGTTTGGTCATTTCATTCGCATCGGATATTGTATTGCATCCTCAGCACATAGCATTTGTTTTACTTTGCTTCTGTATTGCATAACCTTATGAGGTTGACAGCATTGTGGACTCGTCTGGATTTGTATATTACATTGGATCATCGGCATCTAATATTTAGCTCTCTATGATTCCACATTTGCATAGCCGATCCGCATTGCATATTCTGTTATTGAATGATTTATAGACTTGTCAGTACGTCTGCTTACTCTGATATCTATGTGTTTGGCACTTACTTTGCATACACACTTTCACCACCCTCTAAGCTTTCTATAAGCTTATGCACGATAGATGCGTGTAGGTGGCGTTAGGTTGCAGCAGCATTGAGCTTGGAGCATGTAGTGGTCTTTTGGAGCTTTAATTTTCGATATATGCATTTCCTTTTCAGCATTGTATTCAAATGTTTATATTAGTGGATATGTGATGAAGATGTTTCTTTTTATGGTTTGGGTAAACTTGTGGTTATGCTTCTTACGAGATAAATGTACATTGGAAAATCCTCCTTGTAAGATCCCAAGATCAGAATTTGGCGTATGCGCACTAGGAGCCGAGAATGGGGTACTACGGAGGCTGTCGGCACCGGATTCGGCAATCGTGAATTTTGTTAGCCCGATTTCTGAGTTTGGCGCGTGACAGAAGATGGTATCAGAGCATAACTTGGGAATACCTGAGGATAACATCACATATCTGTTGATAGCTACCCTACACTATATGATTGTTGGAAACTTAGAATGATTAGATCCCCAAGTTCGAATAACTTAGAGATTTTCTAATATAAATCTCTACCATTGAGATTGTGAGGCTGCATAGTATTCTAGTTTTGATCGTTTCTGATCCAGGATCCGAGGTTCAATGAGGTCATCATAATGCTGAGGAGGCATCTTGGGCGTAAGAGGCTGAGATTTGTTGGCATTATCCCTATCTCTTAGGTATATGATTATGTTGGTATATTTTGCGATAGAATTTTTCTCCCTTAGTGATCTCTGTATTGTTTGTATTGTGGTTTGAATTTCAATGACAAAATTTTTATTAGGAGGGGAGAGCTGTGAGAATCGTATCCTAGCCTGTACCGTTCCGTAGGCTTCAGCGGTCCTCCCGGTCGAATTCCGGCGACTCACAACGCATAGATAGCATTTGCGCGTGACCCTAAGTCGTATCCCGTATTCCAGAGTCACTCGACCCTAGACTTTTACCCTAGCAACCGCGTTGTCGCCGCAGTTCTAATGCAGCGTCTCGCACACCGAGGCGATACCCGAGCCAGGAGATGTGGGTCTGCATTCAGTTCGAAAAAAATGTCATGCAATTGCAAAACCCAAGAGAACTCACATCAATCATGTCAAGTACATATCCCATCAATCACCTCAAGCAAGTACAACCACCCCTCCCCTAAAGTCAACTTTCTCTTACAACCAAGTACACCCATTACTCACCCATCTCTTTCTCTCTTATAACCTCTCTCTTATTCTCCCAAGCAACCCCATGAGCACCCCTCGTCCAAGCATTTCCATGGGAGAGAGGAGAAGCTAGTGTGGCCCACCTCCCTACCACCGAATCCAACCATCCAATCTCCATCATCCTCCGTTAAAGTCGAAGCCAAGGAGTCTGGCATTCAATCAGACCAAGAAGAACGAATGTTGGGTGATTTTATGAATTGATTTTATGATTTGAGGGCCCACTTATGGTGGGACCCATCTTGATGTATGATTTGTATCAAAGAGGGGCCCATAGTGGCGAGGCCCCTCTGCTACTTCAATCTCTCTCTCTCTCTCTCTCTCTCTCTCTCTCTCTTGTGATGACTGTGTGGCCCACCTAATTTATGTGTTTTATCCAACCGTCCAACTGAGACGGTGGAGCCCACCTGATTTATGTGTTTCATCCAGCCGTCCATCTGTTAGACCGCTTAGATAGTGCTGTAGGGCCACACCATGATGTATTTATTTCATCCACACCGTCCAGGCCATCTGGACGGTGCTGGACTGGCTGGAATGGTGGGGATTCATCCCACACGTGGGCCCCTTTTTTCAAAAAAATGGGAGTGGATTGGCTAGCGTACCTCACCAGCAGCCATTGCTGCTGCTGCATTTGACGTCAGCAAGGTCTCATGAGGTATGTGTTTCATCTATGATATCTAAACTGTCCACGTAGGGACGGTGGGGCTTGATGTAGTGGCCATCCACATGTGGAACGTGTGGACCCCACCTCGATGTACGTTTTATATCCACACGGTCCAGAGTGTCTGGATGGTGTTGGACCACCTTTGGACGGTGCTGTGGACCCCACCTCGATGTGTGTTTCATATCAACACCGCCCAGAGTGTCTGGACGGTACTAGATCACTTTTGGACAATGCTGTGGACCCCACCTCGATGTATGTTTCATATCCACACCGTCCAGAGTGTCTGGACGGTGCTGTACCACCTTTGGACAGTGTTGTGGACCCCACCTCGATGTATGTTTCATATCCACACCGTCCAGAGTGTCTGGACGGTGTCGGACAATGTCTGGGAAGTGCTGATTTACAAGGACAATGTTTGGATAGTGCTGATTTACATGGACAATGTTTGGGCAATGTTGATCATCAGAAGAGTGCCATGTGCCCCATAGAATGATAGTGTACAGTGATACACATGCTGCACCTACAACTATTGAAATGATTTTTCGTGTAAATTAAGCTCTCTTGTGGCCCATTGATGCAGCCCACTTGTTGTATATTGAGGCCTATTGGTGCAGCCTATTAATGCGGCCCACTTGTTGTATATGAGACCCATTGGTATGGCTATTGATGTGACCCACTTGATATATATTGAGGTCCATGGGTTACGGCCCATTATGATGAAAATTGAGGCCCATGGGTCATAGCCCATTGTGATGTATTTGGGGCCCATGGATCGTGGCCCATGGTGATGTATATTAGGACCATATGATCGGCCCATTGTAATATAATTTTTGAGCCATATGTTGAGGATCATTGTGATGTATTTTTGACTCGTATGATGAGGCCCATTGTGATGTAATTCTGACCCATTTGGTTAGGCCCAATGAGATGTATTTTCCGGCCCATGTATTGCTGCCCAACTAACATATATGGGGTCCTTGTATTGTAGCCCATTGTGATGTACATGAGGTCGATGAGTGAGGCCCAATGTGATGCATATGAAGCCCATGAGTGAGGCCCATAATGATGTGTATTAGGTCCTTGCGTGAGGCCATGGGCCCACGGTAATTTTGGCTCTGTGTGGGCCACTCCTTGGGAGCAATGATGGTTAAATTCCACATTGATGGGCGATGATGGTTAAATGTCCACATTGTGACCTTCCCTTAGGCCCTTTGTTAGGCTGATTACTGATTCCAATTGTCGAGTATGATTCCAATTATTGAGGCTGATTCCGATTGTCGAGGCTGATTGTCGAGACCGATTATCGATACCAATTACTAGTATATCATCTGATACCGATTATGAGTATGTGATAGCATACCATCATGATACATGCTCATACGCATCATCTGCATGTTTGTTATGAGATGTGGTTGACCATTGCATTGTCATTGGGCAGGTTGTTATGAGACTCCCTGATAGGCGAAGATTGTCTCACATGAGCGCACGGTATGTGCAGGATTGATGCATGACTGGATTGTATAATTCATGTATCTTGCATTGTGTTGTGATTACTATACGCCTTAGCGACATCAGGGTCGTAGCCTCCATAGTCATGTCGTGTCTGGCAAGATGGAACACCGAAAATCTGTTACTAGCATCGAGCCGCCATAGATGGTCGTGGGTGAAAATCCCTAAACCCTCTTGGTACCAGAGGATGCTCCAACGTCTAGACCGAGTGGATTACATGAGTACCCGAGTGTCGTATACTAGTAGGACGGGTCTCCCACTGTGTCATGGTCGGTTGGAAGGGGGTGTGGCCTTATCCGCCCAATTCGTAGTAGGCAAAACTAGGCTAAGTTTGACCAGCTCATAAGTGGGTCCGCTATCGACATGCCGGGTAGGTATTGGCTGACTACTGGCCAGGAGGATTATGAGGTCTCTTCCACTCACTTAGTTGTACGCTATGGGGCGGCAATCTGGTTTGGAGTGTACTAGACCCTGGTGATGATCCCAAAGATCTACGGTGTTGATATGTGGACTTATTAAGCAGAATTGTATACTCATCATCTTAATCATTCATTCATTCACTATCCACTTGGGTTGGTGGTGCGCAACTAATTTGATATGTGTACCTTTGTAATGGTCAGGATTTCAGTTAGGCTCGCGACTAACCTGAGATCAGGAGTTTACCACAATGAGTCTGACTATCCAATTTTAGGTAAGAGACTGGTTTGGATAGAAGTCCCTTGTGGTGGACCCCGTAGCCTGCGATACTAAGTACTATCATCTCGACTTCACACTTCAGTTTGGTCATTTCATTCGCATCGCATATTGCATTGTATCCTCAACACATAGCATTTGTTTTACTTTGCTTCCGTATTGCATATCTTGATGAGGTTGACAACATTCGTGGACTCATAAGGATTTGTATATTGCATTGCATCATTGGCATCTGATATTTAGCTCTCTATAATTCTGCATTTGCATAGCCGATCCGCATTGCATATTTTGATATTGAATGACTTATAGACTTGCCAGTACTTCTGCTTACTCTAATATCTATGTGTTTGGCACTTACCTTAGACACACACTTTCACCACCCTCTAAGCTTTCTATAAGCTTATGCACAATAGATGTGTGTAGGTGGCGTTAGGTCACAGTAGCGTTGAGCTTGGAGCATGCAGCGGTCTTTTGGAGCTTTGGTTTTCGATATATGTATTTCCCTTTCAGCATTGTATTCAAATGTTTGTATTAGTGGATATGTGATGATGATGTTGCTTTTACGGTTTGGGTAAACTTGTGGTTATGCTTCTTACGAGATAAATGTACGTTGGAAAATCCTCCTTGTAGGATCCAAGGATCGGAATTTGGTGTATGCACGCTGGGAGCCGATAATGGGGTACTACAGAGGCTGTCGTCACCGAATTCAGCAATCAGAAATTTCGTGAGCCCGGTTTCCGAGTTTGGGCGTGACAACTGCACCCTGACATTATGTTCTTAAATTATAAGATACGATACCTCTAAAGAAGAAATCCCAGAGGTATAGGCGTTTCTAGCGATGCCGCAAAATCCATGGGGGAGTGAAAGAGAGGAGAGTCCTATATATACCCCGGCACTCCCAGCTCAACCGGAGGAGCTCGACTCGGAGTCAAGAACAAGGGCCATCCCATCACCTCACCCAACTCATGCAGAGAGGACTTCGTCATTTGAGGCTCAATCAGGGATTCTGACACCAAATGCCTGGGAGCAGATGGTTGCTTTGTTGAGCCAGCAGCAGACGTTTATGTGGAACCAGCAGACCACTATGGCAGCTGCAGTTGAGGCTATAAATCAGAGAATGTGCAGGTCAGCTCCATGTCCAGTTGCCGGGGATGATATCGACGTATTCGAGAGGTTCCAGAAGATGAGACCCCCGACCTTCTCTGGGACAACTGATCCCATAGTAGCCGAGCGCTAGCTGAAACGTATGCTAAAGTTGATGGAGCCCTTGGGGTGTACGGACGCTCAAAATGTGACCCTTGCAACCTTCACACTAGAGGGGGAAGCAGATGAATGGTGGGATTCTACTTGTAGGCTTGCTGCAGCAGACTATCGATGGACTTGGGAGAGATTCCAAACCAAGTTCAACGTGAAATATTTTCCTGAGTCATTCTGGGATGAAAGGTGTCACAGTTCTTCAAGCTTGAGCAAGGAAATATGACAGTAGCACAATACGAAGCCTACTTTGTTGAACTCTCTCGGTACGTGTCAACTATCATCAGTGAAGAGAAGGTTAGGCTGAGGAAGTTCAGAGATGGTTTGCGGCCAGGAATAAGGTCAAAATTGTGCTGTTTTGACTTTTCCCGATATGTGCAAGTGGTGGACAAGGCCACCCGGGTAGAGAAATACATATACCAAATGATGAAAGCTCAGACTCCATTCAGAGATTCGAGTAGCCGTGTCAGGCCCGCACCACTACCTCCTAACCCCGCTATGGCCGATAAGCGAGCCAGGACTTCTTCGTACTTAGGTATGCCTTGTGAGTTTTGTGGGAAGTCAAGGCATGTGGTCAAATTCTGCTTCAAGAGGGCACGGGATGAGGGCAACAAGCCAAGACCGGCAACAACTCAGTCTCATCTGCATTAGTCAATGGCTAGGCCACCTGTCAGCAGACGACCTCCGTTTCAGAGGCCAGTAGCGTTGTGACAGAACAGAGCTCCCACGGCACGAGCGTTTGCTATGTCTGTAGAGGATAGGAATGAGGATGCTCCACGAGTTGTCCAAGGTATGACTTATATTAAGAATACTCCAATATTTGTTCTGTTTGATTTGGGTTTTGCTATAACTCTTGTTAGTTCATCCATAGCAAAAGAATTGAATTTAGAGTTGAGCCGTCTAGAGAGACCACTGGTCATATCCTCTCCAATGGGAGGATTTGTAGAAACTGTAAGATTTTGTCCCGCATGCCTGGTCACATTGGAAGGCCATGAGACTCGTATGAACTTAGTTGTCATGAATATGAAGTAGATCGATATCATTATTGGTATGGAATGGCTTACCCAGGCTCATGCAATATTGGACTGTCATGCCCGGACGATTACAGTAACATTACCTGGGCAATCACCCTTTGTTATACAAGGGAGGCGTCAATTCGAGACCTATGAAGGTCTACGGGCTCTGGAAGAGACAGAATCAGCAGAGATCACCATCGACCAGATACCAATGGTTGGTGAATTCCCATAAGTGTTTCGAGACATACCGGGTTTACCACCAAGGAGAGAGGTAGATTTTACCATTGACCTGATACTTGGTACCACTCCAATATCCATGGCTCAGCATAGGATGTGGCCATGTGAGATGGAAGAATTGAGGGTGCAGATTGATGAATTGCTAGGGCAGGGTTTCATTTGCCCTAGTGTATCTCCATGGGGCGCACCTGTATTATTCTTGAAGAAGAAGGACGGATCACAAAACCTTTGTATCAACTACAGAAAATTAAATCAGGTTACAATGAAGAACAAGTATCCCCTACCTCGTATCGACGATTTATTCGATCAGCTCAAAGGCGTCAAATATTTCTCGAAGATCAATCTCAAGTCTGGGTATCATCAGTTGAGGGTCAAAGAAGAAGACATCCCCAAGACAGCATTCCACACAAGATATGGGCATTGCGAATTTTTAGTGATGTCGTTCGGACTCACTAATGCACCTGTGGTGTGCATGGACTTGATGAATTGGGTCTTTATGCCATATCTAGACCGATTTGTCATAGTCTTCATCAATGACATCCTGGTTTACTCCAAGAGTCATGAAGAGCATGAGGAGCACTTGAGTACTGTTTTAAAGACCCTCCAGGAAAGGCAACTATATGCAAAGTTATCGAAATGTGACTTCTGGAAGGAGGAAGTGAAATTTTGGGTCATGTGGTGAAGAAGGAAGGTATCGCAGTTGACCTAGCCAAGGTCGAAGCAGTAGTAAAATGAGAATGGCCTGACACTGTCATTGAAGTCAGGAGCTTTTTGGGGATGGATGGATACTATCGGCAGTTCATAAAGGAATTCTCTCGTATCGCCTGACCCCTAACCCAGTTGACTAAGAAGAACGTGAAATTTAGATGAAGTGATGAAGCAGAAACATCCTTTCAGGAGATTAAGAAAAGACTCACCACGGCCCCCGTGCTTACAGTTCTAGAAGATGGGGCCAAGTATGTGGTCTATAGTGACGCATCGCTGACAAGGCTAGGATGCGTCCTCATGCAAAATGAGAGGGTGATTGCTTATGCTTCTAGGCAGTTGAAGAAATATGAAGAAAATTACCCTACCTATGATCTGGAGCTCGCCACAGTGGTCTTCGCCTTAAAAATCTGGAGACATTACCTTTATGGGGAAGAGTTCAAATTATTTTGCGATCACAAGAGTTTGAATTATATCTTCACATAGAAAGATCTGAACATGTGGCAACGTCGATGGATGGAAATGTTGACGAACTTCAAATTTGAAGTGTCCTATCATCCTGGCAAGACGAACCTTGTAGCAGATGCCTTGAGTCGAAAGAGGAATCACGAAGTTATGGATGGCCTCATGATAAAGGAAGGAAAGATGCAAGATTTCATTTAGGACTATGATGCGCAATTTTCTTTCAGAGGATTGAGTATTCTAGTAGCTTCATTGGTTGCGGAACTAGCCTTGATTCGTCATATCATCGAATCTTAGGATCAGGACGAATCACTAAAGAAGTTGAGCCTGAGGTGCGAAAGTGAAGAAATGCAGGACTGGTATGTCAGTTCGAACAACGGTCTGAGATACCGAGGCTGTATCTGTGTACCGAAAGTGCCGAAATTGAAATAGGCAATATTGGGCGAAGCGCATAAATCCCGTCTCATTGTTCACCCTGGCAGTACTAAAATGTATCGGGATGTCATACGTCAGTACTGGTGGGAGAATATGAAGCGGGATATTGTAGGATACGTCGCAAAGTGTCTCACTTTCCAGCAAGTAAAGGCGAAACACCGCAAGCCGCCAGGTCTTTTACAGTCATTGCCCCTCGCAGAATGGAAGTGGGACTGTATCAGCATGGACTTTATCTCAGGCAAGACATGTGGGAACCATGACTCCATCTGGGTAATAGTTGATAGACTGACCAAGTCAACCCAGTTCCTCCCTATACAAGTAATTCAGTTGACGACTTGGCTAAGCTGTATATTCGGGAGATTGTTCGTGCATACAGAATTTCACGAGAAATTGTGTCAGATCATGACACCAGGTTCACCTCCACCTTCTGGAAAAGGTTGCAAGAAGAATTGGGTACAGAGTTAAAATTTAGCACGACATTTCACCCCTAGACAGACAATCAGATTGAAAGGGTAAATCAAGTGCTAGAAGACATGTTGAGAGCCTGTATGCTGGACTTCAAGGGCAGTTGGGATGAGTATATCCACCTCGCAGAATTCGCATATAACAACAGCTTTCAAACCAGCATTGGCATGGCACCGTTCGAAGCTCTATACGGACAACATTGTCGAGCTCCGCACTGCTGGGCAGAAGTTAGAGAGAAGAGTTTGCTAGGACCAAAAATAGTCCAGGAGACTACAGAGAAGATAAACATAATTTGAAGGTGCCTATGTATGGCTCAGAGCAGAAGAAGAGTTATGCAGACAATCGTAAGCGGGATCTGGAATTTGCAGTCGGAAATCACGTGTTCTTGAAGACTTCCCCCATGAAGGGCATCATGCGATTCAAGAAGAAGGGAAAGCTTTCCCCCTATACATTGGGCCTTTCGAGATCATGGACAGGGCTAGAGCCATCGCTTATCGTCTTGCTCTTCCACCAAAATTCGCCAATGTTCATAACATTTTCAACATATCCATGTTGAAGAAGTATGAACCAGCGCGTCTCATATCATCAGCTGGGAAGAGGTTAAGTTAAACGACGATGCTAGCTACATCAAAGCCCCAGTTCGCATATTAGACCACCAGGAGCAAATCCTGCGCACCAAAACCATTCCATTAGTGAAGATTCTTTGGTCAAGTCACGGAGTCAAGGAAGCAACATGGGAACATCAAGTGGAGATGGAAGAGAAGTACCCCCACCTTTTCGACAACCTCACCTAGGTACAATTTCAAGAACGAAAAAAAAAATTAGGAGGGGAGATTATAACGACCCTAAATTTTTATCGTAAATTTCAACTTGAATGGGATCAACCACCCCACTTAAAGCTAATAGTCCAACTAAAAGCAATCAACACTCATTAAGGATAAATCTCCAAGTAGGACCCCTTACAAGAATAAAGATGGATTGATCTTCAGTCCAAAACAGTTAACAAACCTTGTATGAGGAACGTACGGCTTAGATTTCACCCACGAGTGATTAGGACCCACTATAATCTACAATTATTGATTTTAAACCCTTAAAAGATAAACACATAACCCTTTGAACATACCAACTTTTAATCTATAACCATTAGGGAACCTTCCAAGACTAATGGACAGTGTTGATCGGTCGAGATCATGACGTGAACCCCACATCTGATCTGTGCGTGTGCACAAATAGTGTGTACACGCTGTGCAGAAAGTTTAAGTATCGGGTCAAACAAGCTTTAACCCGATAGAAAACCAATTCCAACCAAATACTCCCACATGTCTCGCATTTAAATAGACCGATCGTCTGTTGCTGATAACAGCCCACCATCAGGGACCCTTTCCCATTATCTAGACCGTCCATCGAGATCGTAATGGCCCACTGACCAAAACCACGTTCGACTTACACATAGTGGTACACGCTCACGTGCACAACAATCTACTCCAGTCAGCGTGGCCTCATGGTTTCTCTTCAAATGCGAAAATCCATATCAGCAGCGCCCGCTAGCAAAATCCGACCATTCGTTGGCGTGTGTAGTTGTCCACGCATCACCCAGAGTCCTCGTCAGCCCTACTGTTTCCAAAAAAACACACCCTTACCCGGTGAAAGGCGAAACGAATCATTCCTTATTAAGGAAAGATGAATCCCAGTGGATCTTCATCCTCTGGAAGCTTCTCTCAAGCCATCTAGGATGTTGAGATTAGGGCTGTCCAGGAAAATCTCATATGAAAGCCGAGATATTAGCGAGTCACAGCCACATCATGAACCAACGCCACTATTAGCAAGATGCATCATCAAAGGTCCATCCATCACCTTGTAATGGACCCCACAAACCTCTTGGGTATAATCTAACCCATTTAACCGCCTTTAATCCTTGGATCGACCAACGATTGCAAAATCACCATGACCAATGGGTCATCTTCTCTAATCTGGCCAATTGACCCACATCCTATAAGGCAAAACCTTTCACACATCCAAACTGTTCATCGTGTGGCCCACCCCATCTAAAGTCCATCAAGGACAATTTCGAGGGCCCATGCATACAGTCGGATGTGTGGGAAAACCCTGATGATGGGTTTCTCTCAACGTCATTACGTTAAGAGGACGATAATCCCTATAATTAGCAGTAGATATTTCCAGAAGAAGAAAGGCTATAAATAGGCGTGTGTTAGGGCAAATCCCAAGGAATAAAAAGAAGAAAATAGTAAGGAGAGAGAGAGAGAGAGAGAGAGAGAGAGAGAGAGAGAGATGGGACGCTGCTGGTGCGAGTTGCAGTCCTGGTAGCAACTCGACTCATCTCGAGTCGTCCAGCTGCTGAGTGAGAACTGAGAGAGAGGAAGACGATAGTGAAAGAGGGAGAAGAAGGGAGAGAGAGGGAGTAGGGGAGAGTGAGACGGCTGGAACGAAATTTCCAGTTGTTGTTTCACCTAAACCCAACACGCCAAGCCCTGTTTCACCCAGCTCAAGCCCCCAGCCTCAGCTCAAGTAATGAAACCAAAACCCATCCCTGCCTTAAGATCATGTCAAACCAGTCAATAACCAACCCAATCCTCTGCTATATCAGGTCATTTCACCTCAAAACAGTGATTGGAAACGAGTCTGAGTGGCATATTCCTGACTACCGACGCATCCAGACCCTATCAGCATCCACACGGTGCCCTACTCAAGTAACGTCGTCTTTTCTCCCTCTACTATTGATGGGTTTCACCCACTCGGCCGGCTGTGTTCACGGTCACCTCAACTCTGTCATGAGTTGAGTGACTCAACTCCACATCTTAGGGTGAAAACCTCAATTTGAATGCATGTTGTGGTCAGTTTGCATCGAGCTAGGAGCAGAACCCCGAACCGATCTCCGATGCATCACATCCAGCTGGTTGAGGAGATCATTTGGGTCGAGTCACTACTGAGTCAGTGACTCAGGACCATTTTAGTCTTGAAAACCCTGACTCAGTTGGGCCTAGGAAGTAGCTTGCCCCAGTTAACCAGAAGTCCAGCCAAGGGCGATCCAGATTTGCCCATTGGGGGCTGACCCAACTGATTTTCCAACTGAGTCAACCCAATACTCAGTAATGGACTGACTCGATCGGCTTCCCGACTGAGTCAAGCTGACTCCTATCATCTATGGATGATTTAAGGATCATTAGATTCAATGGATCATTAATCTGACCCTGTAGTTAGTAGAACTCTTAAAACTAACCCAATTAGTTATTAGTCGAAAACCCCAACCGAGACGACTCGGTCGTGACTCACTAGTGCCTTATGATAGATCATCCGAGCACAACCAGCAACTGATTACCTTAAAAGGGACTTCTTCCTTCAACCTGTTCAATCAAGTAAGTAGAAGTCAAGTTGTATATAATTAGTAGGCTATTTGTAAGTTAGGATTAGAAGATTAATCATATATTTGCTTGGATTTCAGGATCCTTACATTCACCTCATAAGGACATCTCAAAACAAGAGGAACTTTCAAACTAGGTGAGGGATATCCCACATGGCTTCCTCATTTCGTTGAATTACAATATAGTTTAAGCTTAAGTGTATAAAGACATTGTAATTGTGAAAATAATGATTGTGGTTCCTTTAGTCTTGAATCGACATTGTTAATCATGTAAGAATGTCTTAAATTGTATTACTCTAACCTATCTTATAAGAATCATATTACAATCATTATGCCATATTTGGAATTGCTTATGTACATGCATACCTCTAGCAGTTGCACTAAGAGGTAATAGAACTTGTTTCCATGATAAGTTTGCTCCATTAACTCCTTATATGTGCTAGATTAGTTTTAAATTAAATTTAATGAACTATTAGAATATTACAAATAATAACTTGGTTCTTTAGTTTCTCGTTTGGACATGGGGAACATGAGTTATTTCATTAACTTTTGTCACTCAAGTCCTATGATTAATAATCATGTGACTAGGATTTAGAATTGCATTCTTTATGCTATCCTAGCAATTTCTCAATTTTGTACATAGTTTTTTTTAGTGGAGAAAAGGATCATGATGCCCATATTCCTTCTATCTCATAAGATATACAATGAACACTAGGAGTGGGATATCTCCTTTCTTAAGATGTGTAGTAAACTTGTTATAAATCTAGTGTACTTGAAATGTCATATTTATGGGCCTTCATTTGGACCTAGAGAAAGTAAATGTATTTATGTTGTGCTCATGCTTGGATGTTTGATATCCTATTAAAAGACCATGAGCTTTGACCACGTTTATGACAGCATTCTTGTTAATCCTATGAAGTGTACATGAGTATCATGGTGCATGACATTCACGCATGACATATGAGTTTTTTCAAGTGCTCAATGTAAGCCACACTCTATTCGATTTACTACAAGTCCTACCACTTAAGTTAAACTCCCCGAGCATGTGCATTTGTGCCACTTTGGGCTCTCTTTCTTTACATGGTCTTTTCCAGGTGTTTAGTTCTCCTTGGGCGTACCTTTGTGTACTTTTTCGGGTGATTAATTCTCCTTGGGTGATCTTTATTTTAGTCTTTTCCAGGTGGCTGGTTCTCCTTGGGCGTACATTTGTGTACTTTTTTAGGTGGCTAGTTCTCCTTGGGTGATCCTTTATTTTGACAACTAGATGTGCATCCCTAGATTTGTGACTTAAGCATACATTCATACATCCATACATTTATATTCAAGTTTATATTATCCTCATTATGATTGAATATGTTTGGATTAAAATGTTTTGGAATGACATGATATGCATGAATCCTTGCGGAAAATTCCCACTGAGTTTTCACTTACCCAATCTTGCGGTTGCACCAAATAGACACAGGTATGATGGAGGAAGGTGGCACGTACAATGGGACTCCCGGTGTAGTTGAGGAGGAACCATATGATGATGTAGTCGAGCCGTTGGAGCTCCACTAAAGACTTAGGATTTACTACTTTGCATTACAGACTTTATAATTGTCTATATTTGAGTATTGTAATTAAATCCCCTGCTAAGGGATCTCACTTTAATTCTTTACTTTCACTCACGTATGTTGAACTCTTTTTATTAATTTATACAGTAGTTATGTTTTGATGTTATGAAATGTGTTAGTAATTAGATGAATGATAGTTTCATTTTATGACGTAACCCTCGGGTTCTCATATTCGAACAATCATCCTTGGGTTATGAGAATCAGGGTGTTACATGTCAGGTCGCCTTTTCAGTACCAGACCAATGAGGAGACGACGCATGGTGTCTCCTCGATAGTGGAGTCGTGTGGCGAGTGTAGACGTGCCACATGTCGAAATGGGGGAGTCGAAGGAAAGCCATACGACAATGCATTAATAAGCAGGGAAGTCATGACTCGAGGTCGTCTAACATGTCAAGCCGCCTTTTTGGTGCCCGACCAATGAGGAGAGGATGCATGGCGTCTCCTCGATAGTAGAGTCGGGATGCGAGTGTAGATGTGTCACATGTTGAAATGGGGGAGTTGAAGGAGCGCCATATGCCAATGCATTAAATGCCTACCACATGGCTTCCACATATAAGGAAACCCTAAAGCATCGGATGACTCATTTTCTTCTTTCCCCTTCGCTCTTGTTTTGCTTCTTGTGTGCAAGGGAGATTTCTGGCATTTTCCCAATGATCCACTTCTGTTGAAACACCACTGGCAGCAGGGCAACATTCCCCCTCCGATGAGCTATGTTCCTCATCTCACCCCTTCCCTCCTTTCCTTTCTTCTTTACTATCGATTTCGGTAGTTTTGGGCTTACTGCCATGTCAGAAATGTTAACGGCCTGTTTGGCCAGCTGCATTAGTTGGGATTAACGTGGATGGAATTGTAAAAGGTACGATAAATGCGTGTGTAAGGTATTGTCCCTGGATTGGGTTTATCCTATGTTTTCTAATACTATGTTTGGAATGTGAGCATTAAATAATAAATCCCAGGATTTACTTTCAAATTGTATTTGGATTAAACCTGGATGAAGCAAAAATCCATCATCCATGGGATTAGTAATCTCGTCTCACACTTTCCAACACAAGGCTCATTTTCCAAACCTTACAAAGTTAATTTTAATCCCATCTCACACTCCTTCTAAACATGTCATTTCAAATTTCAAAGTGGGATTAGTAATGCAATCCCATTTAATACAACTTAATACCACTGTCCAAACAAGCCCTAAGTTCACAGGAGGGGGCCTCCGGTGCTGATAGTGGGGTGAGTAGTCTTCACCCCATGTCGAATGCACCGTCGTCGTTGATGATGATGAGCGACGCCGACTTTCGAGTGTCGCAATCATCGTGAGTGCTAGAGAGGTCCCTGGCAGAACGACCGGTTAGGACAGAGGGTGACCTGCTTGTTGATAAAGGATTGGTCGAATCCTCTGAGGAGGAGGACGAGGATATAGAGAAAGGTCCCATAAGATCCATCCTTAGGGAGGCCGACTTAGCCAGAATTAGGTTGGGATACCATGTACTCGAATCTGTGATCCTCCAGGTTCCTTTACCGGATGATCTTCCCACTGATCCTCTAGAGGGAGTAGTAGATATCTTCCAGGTCGCCCTTCAATGCGGCCTGAGGCTTCCTCTGTAAAAGATATTAAGGTAGGTGCTCGCGCATCTAGAGCTGGCTCCGAGGTAGCTGATTCCCAATGCATGGAGGGCATTGATCGGCTGCTTCGTCCTTTAGTCCAAGCTTGAGTAGCCCAACCTTACTATCAATGAATTCCTCCACTTATATCAGTTGAAGTCCAGCCCTCTCCACAATGGTTAGTACTACTTCTCTGCTTGGAGGGGGACCAGAGGAGCTATTGTCACAAATGTCCCGACCTCCAACAAAAATTGGAAGGACAGATGGTTCTGGGCTTCGGGGAGTTGGGAAGTATAGGGAATGACCATGCACCATACTTTGGTCCTCGCTGCTTTCACTGTTCAAGGTTGGTTTCCTTCGGACTTAGTTCTTTTTCTTCCTTTTTCACTTGGTCGGTCTCCAGCGTTCTAAGTCGTTTGTGCACGTCTCTTTATTGCAATTATTACCAAGTTTCCTTCTGTACTTAGGGTTGAGTCTCTTTATTGGATAAAGGGAACAAGGTCGGCAGAGGAAGACGATAGATCTTGGAGAAAACTCCTCCAACCCCAACTTTTGCTTAAGACGGGCCTTGATTCCGAGCTCACGGGTATAAACTCTTGACAACCTTAGGACTTAGAAATTTTATGATTTTTTCATTAACTTCCTCCTCATTCTAATTGGTGTATAAATGTCAGAAACTCGCCCCACACCAAAGCCTATCTCGAAGCGCAAGGCGCCTCTTCTCGAAGAGACAGTGCTGAAGAAGAAGAAGAAAACGAAAATGACTTCCAAAAGCAAAGGGAGAGTCGGTCCCTCGACTCCCACTATCGTGGATCTCGAGGATGAGGTGATGATTGTCAAGCCTGCTTCCTTCGCTGTTAAAGTAGCGCTCAAGACGACCTCTCGCAAGGAGGCTCGTCCCGTTGAGGCCTGAGAAACTGTCAGGCCTTCTGCCGAGCCTTCTGCGCCTCGAGCAGAGGGCCAACATTCTCTCTGGAGGGCGCAAAGGGAGTTGAAGAGCCTTCTGCCTTGGGTTGATCAGCACATATATAATGTCGAGTTCGCCTTCTCATTTGACTTGACATCGACTCGATCCTTGGGTCACTGACAAAAACCTTCCTCAAGGTAAGTTAGTTTTCGAAGTACTTGTCGTTTTTCTTTCTTGACTTGTTCTGATATTTGCATTTTCCCTTATGGCGGTTCACCCGTTGTCTGCTAAATGTACACCATGAGATTATACACTTACAGGAGGAGGTGAAGGAAGCTAAAAAGGGATTGCTGCTAAAAGGAGTCGAAGTTAATCGATTCCAGATCAAGACCGAGGAATCCTGTGCCGCGACCGAGGAATCCCATGCAGCGGCCGACTAAGTGAACTTTGCCTTGGAAGCTCGGGTCAAGGAACTATGGCCGAGCTGGAGGCAACAAAGAAGCAACTTGATGATGCTTCCGAAAGGGCGGATCGATGGGAGGCCGATCACGCGAGGCTTTAGCATGCCATGGAGGCGAAGCTCAAGGAGGCCTGAGTAGAGGCCCAAGCAGCTATCTCCTCGGCTCGAGTAGCTGCTGTCAAAGAATTCAAGGCTTTTGAAGAGTACTTGGAATTTGGGGATGCTTTGTACTGGATGACATTCGAGAAGTGCCTTGAAGAGGTTAAGGGAATCTACCCCGAACTAGACCTCTCAGCTTTTGAGGAAGCCAGTGAAAGTGCCCTGGTTTGTCAATTAGCGTAAGTGTTGAGTCAGTTCGTCTACTAAGCCTGATATGAAGATCAATTCAAGCATCCGCCTCAACCGGATGTGTGCAAGCTCGCCACAGGTAAATTCGAGCCTCACATCCCTTGTCCCAAATCACCAGGTATATTAAAACCCTTAAAAACAAAATAGAACATCATAGGGTTTTTAGGTAAGAAAGTTTTTTCAAAATAGGAAAATCTCTAAGTTTTCTTACCTTGTCGATTTTATCGAAACACCTTCGATATGATCGATCTGCTCTGTCGATGTCCTCGATGCTTAAATGATATCATCGAAAAGAGGACAAAAGTGTCCAGCAACCACATGTATATCTGGACTGATTTATCGATGTATCGACCCACATATCGATATCATTGATACTTGAATTTCGTGTCCATCGATAATGGCTCGATAAAATCAATAGACAGGCTTCTGGCGCCTCTATTTTTTATAAGAAAATTTTAAATTCCTTCGATATATCGATGCTTCTTCTGATATGATCTGAAATCAAATATCGATAAGATCGAAAGTCCATCGATGATATCGATCGAGGGCGCGCATTTCTTCCAGCAAATATTTCAGGTTGGTTTTTACTTTGATCGGGGGTCACTCGAGGAAATCGATATTCATATGTCGATGATATCGAGGCCAAGTAGATTGGATCGAGACTGGACACAATCTGTCCAGCGAGCTTATTGGTAAATCTATAGGATTTATCGATCCCATCGACACTGTCTTCAATAGCATCGATATGCAAATTCTGATGACATCAGCTGACCCTCGATCATATCTTAAAAACCTGAAATATTTCAAGTCAAGTCTCTCTCATTTTTCAAATGTCAAGGAATCGATCTTCATATCAATGGAATTGGAGTTCAAAATCCGATGAAATCGACACAAGATGCCCCCAACCAGCTGGCAAAAGGTTTCAAAAGCGTAAGACAATTGAGTTTGTGTCATCGAGCGGACCTTCGATGCTATCGAGAGTATACGCTCGATGATATCGAACTCTGTCATAACTTTGACCATTTTATATCCGTTGGAACCTTTTGCCTATTTAAAGAGAGACTTGTCTTTTGTTGCTGTGAGAGAAAGAAGAGAGAGATTTTGTGTATTTAACCTTAGACCATATACCCAAAGCCCTTTCTCTCAAGGAAGTTCATCCTCCAATCCACCCTCACCATTGATATTCAAAAGAGTGGATTGGGGAATGAACTTTCGCATTCAAGGATCCTCAAGCTACTACCTTAATGGCAAATCATTAAGCTGGGATGCCTTGAATGCTTAGATGATTTGAACTACTCTATCTTCCTTATAGGAAAACCTTTAGAGAGTAAGACTCCATCATAACCTTGACCCAACCCGTCACCATATATCGATACATCTCTTGTGTTGCGGATTCAGGGAGCAGAAGACTCTTCGTCAACAAAGAGGAGGAGATCTTCGGCATTGTGCTAATCGGGACTCATCAACTTATTTGTAAGTATCTAGAGTCCAAGAGGACACTTATGATCATTTCTTTGTAGGATTGGGTCTTAAGTGGTTCTCACCCTTTGAAGTCCTCAAGGAGGCCTCCAGCGGGAGTGTATGTGGTGGGTGCATCGTGTGGACCCTTGCTCTGTGGAGAGCATAAACATCTGGTTGAAGGTGAACCAGCAAAACCCTAGGTTCGAGGTGAACTGTGTGAAACCTCGGGTTTGAGGTGAATTGTGTAGAAACCTCCGGTAGGGTCTTATGGAAGATCCTTGGCCAGTGTGCTTAAAAGTGAGTGTGTTGTGTTGACCCTTGCTCGTGAGAGCATAACAGTCAGCCTCAGTGTAGGTTGTAAACGTTGAAGGTGAACATATTTAAAACCTTAGGTTTGAGGTGAACCACTGTGAAACCTCCTTAGTGAAATCCGGCACACTCAAGGGTTGAGTGCATCTGCTGAGAGTGGAGTAGACTGATCGTCGAACCACTATAAAAATGACTGTGTTTAAGATTGTTATTCTTCTGTTTATGTGATTTACTTTAATATTTTCATATCTAAATATCTGAGATCACACCTCACACACATACACAGTCATATCCATCATAAACTAGTTTGTATATTGTTCACTTCTTAAATAGTTTGTGATTAGATCCTCTACCGGGCTTGGAATCCATTAGAGTTACTTTTGAGTAATCCTAATATGTTCTTGCTGTTAGGATTAGTGTAATAGGATTTTAAATAAATCATAAAAACTTTAAAAAGTCCTATTCACCACCCTCTAGGACATATTGGCATATTCCTACTTCGACTAAAGCGGTCTTCACCGCTATTTCAGCTAGCTCTGAATCTGAGGCCCCTACTGAGGATATTCCTACTGAGTAGCCCCCCGAGGCTTAAGCACAAGTCTTTTATTGTTATTATTATGGTCTTCGAGTAATCGAACAAGGCTTCGATGTCATTGAGAAATGCATTCAATTTTTCCAACAACCAAACTCGATTTTCATGTAATTCTTCAATGTCATCGACCTGTGTTTAATGTCATCGAACACTTACTTTGATGTCATCGACTAGCGGTCGATGACATAGACAGTGAATTTCAGATTCTCTAAATTTCTACACTTTGCACTTTTGACTTCCTTACTTCTCCACTTGGTTTTCTTGAATCTTGATGTCTTGAAATCTTCAATCTTGCTCTCCTAAGATTCATCCCTTACCTTAGTGATTCTTAAGCATCAAATTCATGCTTTTAACATTCTTTTCAATCCAAGCTTTCAAAATCACCTCGCAATATAAACACATATAAAGTATACTCATTAAGCATTATCATGTTCATAAAACCAAGATATAAACAAGGGAAAATATGCAATATTTGAAACTCAACACACACCCCAACCAGCATTTTGGTAGTCCTAAGCACAACATGCGCGACATAATCTTCAATTCTCAATGTTCAAACCTCTTTCAAAAAGCAATCTTTTGTGCAAACAAGTATGAACGAGTATTATCCAAAGAGGTGTAATGCCCGATTTCTAGAACCTGAGTTCGAGACTCGTTTTAGAGATTCGGGAGTTTATAAATCAGAGAACCAGTGGAATGTAAACTCAGAGTGCGATAACAAAAAGAAATGTATATAATCATGTGAACCCAACATTTGACCCGCCCAACTAGGGGTCTTAGTTACAAAATTTCATAAGTCTAAAATACCAAACCACTGAAATTGAAGTATCAAACTACTGGTTAACTCCAAAATACGCCACTGCTTCCTGATGCAGCTCATCCTACCAATACTCCTCCTCAGGCTCCACAGTCTCATCATCAAGGCCGACATCGACACCCTCTACATCCGTCCCTGCATACTCTGTACGGTTGGATAGTTGATGGATGAGTGGCCAGCTCAGTGTGAATTTCCCTCAAGATTACACGTCGTCGCCTTAACAAACATAGTTAAAAGGGAAAATAAGCAGTAATCCAAAACATGCAATATGCAGTCTTATTAGATGCATAGATGCATAAATGCACATCGACCTGGGGATGCACATCCAGTCGGACTTAGGCTCGTTACCGTGCAATCATCGACCTAGGAATGATCATCTAGTCGGACAGGGGTCGATAGTCGATGGTCTGGGAGCTAGCGAAACGATACCCCAACAACCCTAGGGCATATGCTACAGCATCCAGAATAGCCATCCGTCATCACCAATATGCTATGTATGCATGATTAGTCGGCCGTTATTAATCCAGTTACAATCAGCTAATTTAAGTACTCAATGGTCACTACGGGGGGCTCATCACCCAGCGTAGGCTGACAGCTCGAGCATAGTGTCCCATTACTACCATCTCCGACTCATGAGGTTCTCCACCTTGAGATATTTTAATAGGATACCTTGATCAAAATGATACCAGTTCAAGGTCCATATTTCCCACACATCTGTCTGATTACATCCCAAGTGTGGCTTGTATACAATCATGGAATCCTCCATGTGTAGCATCAAAGGTTATGTACAGAGGCAAATTATGTTAACACATGACTTCAAATAAGGCATGTAAGGAAACATCATGAGTTAATAGCTACTGAGGATATATTACCAAATCATGTGAAGGTCCATATTTCCCACACATCTGTCTGATTACATCCCAAGTGTGGCTTGTATACAATCATGGAATCCTCCATGTGTAGCATCAAAGGTTATGTACAGAGGCAAATTATGTTAACACATGACTTCAAATAAGGCATGTAAGGAAACATCATGAGTTAATAGCTACTGAGGATATATTACCAAATCATGTGAATAGTGATCATTTTTCAAGGATTATCTAGCATATGAGCCTATCATATAGTGAAAGCAAGTATCATAGTAATGGTAATCAAGTGCAAACTAGGTTTATCTAATTTAGAAATGGAAAGCCCAAGGGGAAAGTCATCACCTATATGGTAGGATTTAGGAACTTGGTCTGAGTTTCCTTGTGGCCCGGGGTCACTCAAAGATCCTCCTAAAAATTATAGCTTGCATTTGTCAGGAATTGATACGGCTTTGTACAAAAGTTCAAAGGAATGTAATACAAGGCCCTTTAGGCTTGTGTTAGGCCCACCATGTATTTATTTAGTCAAGGAGGTCCAATAGGGTTTCAAGCTCATCCTTACCGGTGGTTTGGACAAGTCCTACCATATGGACCTCACATGCATCAGGTGGGCCTTATGAATGGGATGTCCACCTGCACCCTTAGTTAAGGGATCACCATTAGAGTGCTTCCCCAAGGGATTGATTTCTGGCCGAAAAGGTTATCTAGCCATATCAATAGGTCATGATTTCTACTGTTGGAATTTCCATGGGGCTCATTGTAAGTGCTATAGTTTATATCCCTGTCTGTTGTCAAATTTGTGGTGCCAAAATCACTGTTATATAACTTGCATAAGTGAAGCTCTCTCAAAGATCAACATTCATGAACAAGCAAAGCTCACAACAAGTAAAGCTCACAAGTACAAAGATCAACCTTGACTGCAAGAACTGCTCATAAGACATGACTCAAGAATACAAGACTTCAAGAAGAGTACAAGGCAATTCGTAAAGAACTCAAGACACTTTCAAGGTTGAGCTACATAAAGATTTCAAGATTGAACTACATCAAGACTTCAAAGCTTAAACTTCAAGGTCACTTGTGCTGAATGTTTCAATGTCCTTACTTCATGTTTGAGGTTTGACTGACCTTAGGTTGACCTTAGGAGTAGGTCACTTTGGATACATAAGTCGGATGTTTATTTTACATGAGTTTGGTCTGTTCTTCGACTAGTCTTAGGCCTTCTTCGACTAGTCTTAGCTTTTCTTCGACCAGTCTAAGAAATTCCTCGATCAGTCGTGAGTTTGTTACAAAATTTAGATATTTTCTATTAGGTTTCGACTAGTCCAGGAATCTGTTCGACCAGTCGAAGGAACAGTGTCGACTGCAACTTCGACTAGTTAAAAGTCTTCGACTCAAAGTCCAGCGATGAAATTCAGGTTCTTCAACCACTCGAAGGAGACCTTCGACCAGTCGAAGGTGATCTACGACCAGTCGAAGGAGACCTTCGACCAGTCGTAAAACGGTCAAATCTTATCGCGCCTGATTTTTCAAATATCTGTTAATTCTTCGACTAGTCGAAGAGCTCCCTAGACCAGTCGAAGACGCGATCTGCTCACTTATAAATAGAACACGAATCTCAGAAGAATTCATTGAATTAATTAATCCATTCAAGCCAATCTTCGTCGAACTTCTGAGAGATAATTTTGAGTTCCATCTAAGCTAAGTGTGCTTATTTAATATTCTCTTTCTTTAGCTTTATTTAATTGATTTTGTTTCTGTTATTCCAATCTAATTTGATAAGAGGAATTGTTATTCCCTTTCGTTGGAATCAAAATCAATTAAGGCAAGCCCTATTTGGTTTAATTTAAAATCCATTAGAACTAGAACCATTGTAATTGAGTACTGGACATTGAACTTGGACATTCAATCATCTACTCTGACTTGGTTCTACCGGGCAGCTACAACGAAGGAGATAATCAGGTATTTTACATTTAATTGTAAATTCCTTTCTGTTTTGGTTTCTTTCAAGATTTGCCAGAAAAATCTTGTTGTATTGGTTATCTGAGGAGAGCCAAGAAAACTCAGAAGTGAGGTTTTTTTAATTGTGTAAGCCCACAGACAAAGACACAATTGTAAAGGTTTTAGGTGAACCTGTAAAAACCTATTTTGTTAGTGAACGCTAATATCCCCTGTGTGAGGATATTAGGAGTGGAGTAGCATTCTGTGTGGCTGTTGTTTAACAGTTGGTGAACACACATGCGAACCACTATAATCCCTTGTGTTGTGGTTGAATGATTTATACTTCTAATCTTTAATTATTCATTTGTGGGATGTATGTATGGTGGCGAATGTTGTAATCATTTAATTTAAGCATTGTGGGAATTTTATAATAGTTTAGAATTTATTTTCTGCTATTCCTTTATTAGCTTGATATTCAATTTCCTTTAAAGTTGTTCCAGCAAGGTTGCCCTGCCATTTTTATGGTGTATGGCTGTCCCTAGAACAATACATTTGTGATTACAATTTATTTCAGTTCAGTTTGTGTTTATTTCTGTATTCCTCTTTGGTTTGAGATTTGATACAAAGATCTTTCTAGAAATAAGGTTGTCCTAACATAAACTCTGGTTTTTGGTGAAAGGTTGTCCATAGAACAACATTTGTATCAACCTCTCAAGATCTGAATTTTGAGGTTGTTTTACTTTCCTGCATTGTGATTTATTTTGGCTATCATATTCTTTTTAATTCCACTGTTATAAGTTTTATTTGGCATTGTCCTATTCACCCGCCCTCTAGGACATATAGCTAGGCCTTTTTAAGTGGTATCAGAGCCTAATAGCTCTTTTCAATTCTTGGATTTAATTCCTGAGCTAACGATTTAAGTTATTGAAGCTGTCAAATTTTGATAGCCTTTCAGTCACTAGGCCTCCACCCTTTGGTGGCTCCAACTATGCCTATTGGAAAGCCAGAATGAGGATCTTCCTCAAATCAATGGATGAGAGTGTGTGGCAAGCCACAGTGACTGAATGGAAACCTCCTATTAGGACCTACCAGAACGGAAAGTCGTGGTGGGAAAAAGTATATCCTGGTAATAGTTGATGACTTTTCCAGATTTACATGGGTAGTCTTCTTAAGGGGTAAATCTGAAACCCTTGAAGAAGTAAGAAAAGTTCTCAAAAGGATTCAAGCTGAAAAATGTTCTCAAATCAGTAAGATTCGTAGTGATCATGGATCTGAATTTGAGAATAGCAATTTTAAAAAGTTCTGTACCGACCAAGGAATATTACATGAATTCTCAGCTCCCAAAACTCCACAACAAAATGGAATTGTGGAAAGAAAGAATAGGGTGCTTTAAGAAATGGCTAATGTCATGTTGAATAGCATGAAACTCTCTAAAAATCTTTGGGCTAAAGTAGTCAACACAACTTGTTATATTATTAACCGAGTCTACACTAGCAAAGACAATAATAAAACGGCTTACGAATTGTGGTTCAATAAAAAGTCTACTATCAAATACTTTCGAGTTTTTGGCAGTAAGTGCTATATTTTACGAGATCGTGAAAATTTCAGAAAATTCGATACGAAGAGTGATGAAGGGATTTTTCTAGGATATTCCTTAAATAGTCGAGCTTATAGGGTTCTGAACAAAAGAACTGATGTGATTCAAGAGTCCATTAATGTTGTCATTGATGATCACTTAAACACGCCAATCCCTAATTCAGATAATGATGAAGTTCTAATCATTGATAAACCCGATGCTTCATCAAATCAGACTGATTCTAAGTTGAGGACTGTTAAAGATCATCCAACCACACAAATTATTGAAAACCCTCTCACCAGTGTTCGCACCCGTAGACAACTTGAGGATATATGTAATTATATATGTTTTACATCCCAAATAGAACCATCTAACGTAAAAGAAGCTCTTGCTGATGAGAACTAGATTGTTGTGATGCAAGAAGAACTCAACCAATTCATAAGAAATGATGTTTGGTATCTCGTACCAAGACCTAAAGATAAACACATCATTGGAACAAAATGGATTTTCAAAAATAAGTCTGACGAGTGTGGAAATATAATTAGAAACAAGGCTAGACTAGTGGTACAAGGTTATACACAAATTAAAGGAATTGATTTTGATGAAACTTTTACACCAGTAGCACGTCTTGAATCTATCAGACTATTTATATCCATTGCATGTTTTAGAAAGATAAAGATCTATCAAATGGATGTAAAAAGTACTTTTCTAAATGGCGATTTACAGGAAGAAGTCTATATTGAACAGCCAATGGGTTTTGAAGATCCCAAAAATACTGATCATGTGTATCGGCTTAAAAAGGCACTTTATGGATTAAAACAAGCACCTAGGGCATGGTATGAGAAACTAACAAAATTTCTTTTAAGTCCTAATTTTTAAATGGGATCTGTTGATAAAACCTTGTTTGTTAAAAACATAATGATCATATCTTAATGGTACAGATTTATGTTGATGATATCATTTATGGATCAACTTGTACTGACTTGACTACTGAGTTTGCAGATTTGATGAAATCACAGTTCGAAATGAGCATGGTTGGGGAATTGACTTATTTCCTTGGATTGCAAGTAAAGCAATAACCTGAAGGAATATTTATTTCTCAATCTAAGTATGCTTTGAATCTAATCAAGAGATTTGGATTTGAGAATGGCAAGAATTTTGATACTCCTATGAGTACTACCCTGAAACTCTCAAAAGACTTTAATGGTAAAAATGTTGACTCAAAACTTTTGTAACGCCCTGAAATTCGGGGGTCGAGTATGAACTCAACTCCCGAGTTCCAACGCATCACTTATGCAACATACACAATGATGGTTAAATGTTGTCTGAGTTAGAGCAATAAACATGAATAAGAATATACCAAAACAGTAATTCATACTCCAGTTCAATTATATAAAGGCAAGCGGAAGACTGAAATTTTTATATTTAAGGTGTGTAAAGAAACAAAATTTTATGAACACCAGAGTATGAGTACTAACTGAGTACCAATATACATGTATGGTTTCTAAGTCAAAAATCAAAATACAACTCCCAAGAGAAGCCCTGAAATCCCCGCGATGCAGCCGGCCTAAGCAAAGCCGTCGGAGTACTATATAAAGGAGAACTCCTCCTGATCCTCATCGAAGTCGGGCTCCGGCTCCTGAACCGACACACCATCTATACCTGCGACAGAGTCTGGTGGGTGTTGCAAACACCGTCCCGTAACGTGGGAGTGAGTAGCTAACTCAGTGGAACAATAAAGCATAGGTTAACATGTTATCAATTCAATCAAGCAATAATGATAAAGCAGTACAAATTGAACAATTCTAACTACTCTTATTAAATGCGAGAATGAAATGACATGATGCTGTATGCCCTTGCCAAACCACCCTCATGCGACATCATCTTACGTTCGCGAATACTTAACTCCCTCAGTGCGCCACATCTACTAAGCACATGCGGTGCTATGATGATCATGATTACCGAGTATTATTAGTCCATTTCAAACAGCAATATTGGAAAACTAAGGTACCTCCCTTGTATCATTCCCAAACATGATCCATTCTAGGGTCGTCAATCCTAGCTAATCTCATACGATATTATATTTTGAGAAGCGTAGTGAAGGCATCGCAAAGGGCTCGTCACCCGTCAGCGCGGATATAGATCTCACCGTATGCGGCTCAATTGCTGGCCGTCAGCTCAAGTACAGGTCTCACCGTACTCGGCTCAATCACTAGCCATTAGCTCGAGTATAGGTCTCACCGTACCCAGCTCAACTCATACTCTAGTTGTTGTGAAAGACTCGTCGCCAATCACAGACACTTGGAGTATACTCGAAGATACTACGGAGGACTCGTCGCCCGTCAGCACGAGCACAGGTCTCACCGTACTCGGCTCTCGCCGTAAGTATCGACAGCTCGAATACAGTGTCCCATACCACCGTATTCGGCTCACGAGTTTGGTTGCGCAATGGTCACTACAGGGAGGTACATGGCCCCAGCGTAGGCCGACAGCTCGACGACGGTGTCCCATACCACCATGCCCGGCTCATGCGTCTCAGCGGATCGAGGTACCATGGTTAACGGGATCGCCACTGGTAAGTTTGGTACCCTAGGTTCAAGCAGTAGCGACCAAACATGGTGAACACACATTCAACATATCGGGTTACTTAGCGAACCTGACTAGCTCGAGCGCACAACAAGTTGGGCAATATGAAGCGCAAAAGCACTCCGTGTGGCCAACCACTATCGCCAACCGGAGTACGACTCGGGTTCGTCAGACACGCCCCTTGTGGCGACATGAATCTCAGCCACAACCTCAAGTCTGATACCGAATGTCTGGACTATGGGCATAGTCCCAAACTCAATCAATCTTCTTCCGTAGCATGTGGAGTAAAGCATGATAAACAAAGTAATACAAGCATGTTAACAGGCATGTCATGAGACATGTTATAAAGCGTGAAGTAAAGCATGTTGTAAGGCACGAAGTAAAGCATGTTGTAAGCATGAAGTAAAGCACGTTGTAGAGTACTTTACAAATAGGGATACAATTACATACACATCACAAGTGAGTGGTTATAGCGAACCACCACATGGACGGGATCCTACATGTCTCTAAGGTAGTCGGGAATTCCATATCAGCGCCTATCTAAGGCACTAACACTTAAGCCTTTACACTCACAAGCATTTACACAAACACTTAGAGTACGCTATTCCAACATACACGACGTATGTTAGCAAAATACGTATTAGGGCTGACCTTTCGCCAAGTGAGTATTTTATCCATGTATATCATAATCATACAGCAAATAATCATTACAATTACATTTCCAAAATTTACACATATGCGGTATTTCTAGAATACACAATTTCAACATACATAGTGTTTACAAGCGGACATATATTACGGCGATTCCTTTCGCCAAACTAGTATTTTATCTATGTATTGTATAATCATACATTAAATAAACATGTCAAACATTATTCCAAAAAAATACGTATACGGTATTTCTACGTATACCTAGAGTATGTGAAATTCCATATTCTACAACGTTAATCGAAACAGGAAACGGAAAGCACTTTGTATATGTGCAATTGCATGCAGATCATGAATCTATCATTATCTGACATTGAAAGCGTTGAAAACCGTAACCTATACACTTAAAGTCCTCACCTTTGCCCTTGGAATCACAACGAATCAGCAAGGGTTGTTGAGCTTCCGTATACGGGCGATTTCTAGGCTAAAGAGTGAAATCGGTTAGCCTTTACACAACCTACAACCTATATACTTCAAATCAGACCTAGGGTTAGGGTTTCTCACCTTCAAACAGAGTGGATACCGCAGGGAAAGCGCCTGGAAAGAGGCGGTGTAGGCCGTGCGATAACCGAAAGCAGCAGGAGGGAGTTCTCCCACAAATCCCAAGCCCTTCTCTCTCTTTTCTCTCTCTCTCTAGGGTTTTATCCCAAATTCATATGGCTGTGAGAGGGGCTGTTTTAAGCTCCTTTTATAGCCAAAAACCTCCCCAAAACAGACTCAGGTTCAAGGGTTATTGCTAACATAGGCATTTCGTCACTTTTCCAGCTCAAAAGAGAGGTTCTGGTGGGCCTCTTTGAGCCAAACGTTAGACTTAAGCTCACCACACATGGATCTATGTGGGATTACATTTTCGACTCGATCGGATTCCCAGATCGCACGTGGCGGATCACTTTCAGTTCAACGGTCAGTGGGCCACGATCCGAAATTTCAAGTACATGTAAATGTTCCTGAAATTTTTCTTAATCCGAGGGTGTAATTTAGTCTGATTCTGACGGTCAGGTTGCTTAATACTGATGCGCAAGCGAATGGTGCCAGATCACTATTCCAGATATTTATTTTGGAAAGGGAATAGTGTTTTTCACACATCCTCGCTCCGGATCCAAACGAATAGCCGTGGGACATCGGCTGGACCTGATTTTTGAGATGACTGTCAAGCCCAGTGAGGCGGTCCTAGTTCCTTAACTTCGTGTTAATCGGACTTCTGATGTGCGATCTAGACCTAATACGAAGTTTCGTTTCATTCCCGAGAGCAGCCGGGAAATGAGTTTGGTTCTAAACTTTAGGGTAACCTAGAATCACTGATTTTACAAGTTTTGGGTCTTGCAGATCGTATTTAAAGCGATCCCAACAGATTTCATGGCTAATCGAGTTTAGTACTTAGTTAACTTTGTTAAATTTCTAAAGGATTTAATCCTAATTAATTTCTGGTCGAGGTGATACTCGAGCCAATGTACAGAAATTTACGGGTCGTTACAACTTTATCAGAGTATGATTGGTAGTTTATTATATTTAACTGCTAGTAGACCTGATATTTCTCTAAGTGTTGGTATTTGCGTAAGATATCAATCTGATCCAAAAGAATCTCACTTGATTGCTATCAAGTGGATTATTAGATATGTCACAAGTACTATAAATCTCGGTCTCTGGTATCCTCATGAGACTAGTGTCCAATTAGCTGGATACTCGGATGCTGACTGGGCTGGTAATCTAGATGATAGAAAATCAACCAGTGGTGGTTGCTTTTACATTGGAAATTGTCTAGTTTCCTGGTTTAGTAATAAATAAAATTCTATATCACTTTCAACAGCTAAAGCTGAGTATATCGCAGCTGGTAATGCATGTACACAGCTTGTTTGGATGCAACGAATGCTAAGTGATTATGGAATTAAACAGGATTCTATGTTATTACATTGTGATAATTTCAATGCGATAAATATTTCAAAAAATCCTATTCAGCATTCTCGTACTAAGCACATTGACATTAAATTTCATTATATTCGGGAATTAGTAGAAGAAAAAGTTATATCTCTGGAATATATTCCTACCGAAAATCAACGAGCTAACATTTTCACAAAACCTCTCGATAAAAACAGGTTCAAAAAGATGAAATTTGATCTTGGCATATGCATTTTGAAATGATTATTTATGCCTGCTTATATCATAGTGTATATATTTGCTTGGTTGAATTCCAATTTTTGAATAATTTGAAAGAAATATGAATTTTTGGATATTCTTCGACCAGTCATGAGTATACACGACCAGTCGAACTTCGACCGGTCGTAGATATCCATGACCAGTCGTAGATCTCGGGAATCACTTAAAATTTGGGGATTTTGCTTTCTTCCTCATTCCGTTTTTCCTCTCTAAGGAGCCGAGCTTCGACTTGTCGAACCCATTATTCATGTTCTTCAAGGTTAGTGTTCCAATTACGTTTTTCTTGCAGATTTGTGTCTAGATTGTTTACTTTTCTAGTTTGAAGCTTTTTATTTTCGATTTCATTGAGTTTTGGGGTTTGGATTTTGAAAAATCTGTTTTGAGTAAACCCACTTCTCAATCCTTTGCAACTTCTTATTTCTTTGATATCTTTATTGCAAATGGCTTCTAGAGGTAGAAAAACTACTTCCCGTGGTCCTTCTTCTTCCTCTAGATCGACCATTATCTCTAAGCGTTATATTCTTGTTCCCAATGACGATCCATCTTATGTTAGGGACATTAGTTATGTAATGTTATTGTTGAACATCTTGCTGATGTTAATCATATTACACCTTTTGACATCCTTCCTATGCTTGAAGCTGTAGGTTGGGTTAACTTATTGCATTGGGGTGGGCCAGCATACCGGTCCATTGCCCAATCCATGTTTGCATGTATTGGTGCTTTCTCATAGGATAATTTAACTTTTAAAATATCTTAGGCAATTGAATAAAGGCATGCACCAACTTGATCCCTCTATTCCTGCTTCGTCATCTGGTTCTGATTCTGATTAGTTTATATGGGATTTCTGGTCTGTAATAACTTTATAACTTAGCACTAGATTGACTGATTTTGAGTTGGATACTATCTTTGTTTTATGCTGGGTATTTGTTCTATGTGAAACTATGCTGAGTATCTCTATCTCTGGTTTTTTCTATAATCTCATAACTCCTCATGTTTACTCTCATATATCCCTTTATTTAGTTCTCCTTTATTGTTGTTTCCTTTGTCATATTGTAACAAAAAGGGGGAGAATGGTTTGTTCTTAACGATGTGATTGTGAGAGGAGTAGCATTGGTTATGTTACTATGACCAGGATGGAGTCTAAACTGAAGAATGAAATGACAGATTAAGGATGGTAAACAAATTTGAGTACCACTAGAAATAGCATAGATAACACGAACCATAAACGAGGTCAAGTCAGTTTTATTACCCGAACGAGGATACAGATTAGACACAAAGATTTTGTGGAGAATTCTGTACTTGGGTAACAAATACCTTGCAGGAAGCGCATTCCCATTTCGTGTCCATTGAACATCCATGTTGCACAAATCTCTAGTGAGCATGCATTTTTCAGAAATTGAGGGTTTATCAGTTAGGTTATGGATAGGAATACCTTCATCATTCACAGGAATGTCCATAAGGCTGAAATTAAATGACTATCAATGTCAAAAGGCCCTTCTCTCGTATTCCTTCTCTAGTAGTATTCCTTCTCTAGTAGATATTTGTAAGTGTTCCTTCTCTAGTATTCTTTCTCTAGTAGATATTTGTAAGTGTTCCTTCTCTAGTATTTCTTCTCTAGTATTCCTTCTCTAGTATTCCGTCTCTAGTAGTCCTTCTCTAGTATTCCTTCTCTAGTATTCCTAGTAGTCCTTCTCTAGTAGTATTCCTAGTAGTATTGCTGATGAGAACTGGATTGTTGCGATGCTGGACGACCTTCTCTAGTATTCCTTCTCTAGTAGTATTCCTAGTAGTATTCCTTCTCTAGTAGTCCTTCTCTATTAGTCCTTCTCTAGTAGTATTCCTAATGGTCCTTCTCTTAGTAGTCCTTCTCTAGTAGTCCTTCTTCTAGTAGTCCTTCTCCTAGGACTACTAGGAGAAGGAATACTAGGAGAACGGGATTATCCTTCTCCTAGTAGTCCTTCTCCTAGTAGTCCTTCTCTAGGAATACTACTAGGAATACTAGTAGTCCTTCTCCTAGTAGTCCTTCTCCTAGTAGTATTCCTAGTAGTCTTTCTCTTAGTAGTATTCCTAGGAATACTACTAGGAATACTATTAGTATTCCTACTCGTATTCCTAGGAATACTACTAGTATTCCTATGAATACGAGTAGGAATACTAATAGTATTCCTAGTAGTCTTTCTCCTAGTAGTCCTTCTCTAGTAGTATTCCTAGTAGTCTTTCTAGTAGTCCTTCTCCTAGGAATACTAGTAGTATTCCTAGTAGTCTTTCTCCTAGTAGTCCTTCTCCTAGTAGTCTTTCTCCTAGGAATACTAGTAGTCTTTCTCCTAGGAATACTATTCCTTCATCAGCAATACTAGTAGTCTTTCTCCTAGGAATACTAATAGTATTCCTAGTAGTCCTTCTCCTAGTAGTATTCCTAGTAGTCCTTCTCTAGTAGTATTCATACTAGGAATACTACTAGGAATACTAGTGGTATTCCTAGTAGTCCTTCTCCTAGTAGTATTCCTAGTAGTCCTTCTCTTGTGTTCCTTCTCTAGTATTCCTAATCTAGTATTCCTAGTAGTCCTTCTCTAGTAGTATTCCTAGTAGTATTGCTGATGAGAACTGGATTGTTGCGATGCTGGACGACCTTCTCTAGTATTCCTTCTCTAGTAGTATTCCTAGTAGTATTCCTTCTCTAGTAGTCCTTCTCTAGTAGTATTCTTAGTAGTCCTTCTCCTAGTAGTCCTTCTCTAGTAGTCCTTCTCCTAGTAGTCCTTCTCCTAGTATTCCTAGTAGTCCTTCTCCTAGTAGTCCTTCTCTAGTAGTGTTCCTAGTAGTCCTTCTCTAGTAGTATTCCTAGTAGTATTGCTGATGAGAACTGGATTGTTGCGATGCTGGACGACCTTCTCTAGTATTCCTTCTCTAGTAGTATTCCTAGTAGTATTCCTTCTCTAGTAGTCCTTCTCTATTAGTCCTTCTCTAGTAGTATTCCTAATGGTCCTTCTCTTAGTAGTCCTTCTCTAGTAGTCCTTCTTCTAGTAGTCCTTCTCCTAGGACTACTAGGAGAAGGAATACTAGGAGAACGGGATTATCCTTCTCCTAGTAGTCCTTCTCCTAGTAGTCCTTCTCTAGGAATACTACTAGGAATACTAGTAGTCCTTCTCCTAGTAGTCCTTCTCCTAGTAGTATTCCTAGTAGTCTTTCTCTTAGTAGTATTCCTAGGAATACTACTAGGAATACTATTAGTATTCCTACTCGTATTCCTAGGAATACTACTAGTATTCCTATGAATACGAGTAGGAATACTAAAAGTATTCCTAGTAGTCCTTCTCCTAGTAGTCCTTCTCTAGTAGTATTCCTAGTAGTCTTTCTAGTAGTCCTTCTCCTAGGAATACTAGTAGTATTCCTAGTAGTCTTTCTCCTAGTAGTCCTTCTCCTAGTAGTCTTTCTCCTAGGAATACTAGTAGTCTTTCTCCTAGGAATACTATTCCTTCATCAGCAATACTAGTAGTCTTTCTCCTAGGAATACTAATAGTATTCCTAGTAGTCCTTCTCCTAGTAGTATTCCTAGTAGTCCTTCTCTAGTAGTATTCATACTAGGAATACTACTAGGAATACTAGTGGTATTCCTAGTAGTCCTTCTCCTAGTAGTATTCCTAGTAGTCCTTCTCTAGTGTTCCTTCTCTAGTATTCCTAATCTAGTATTCCTAGTAGTCCTTCTCTAGTAGTATTCCTAGTAGTATTGCTGATGAGAACTGGATTGTTGCGATGCTGGACGACCTTCTCTAGTATTCCTTCTCTAGTAGTATTCCTAGTAGTATTCCTTCTCTAGTAGTCCTTCTCTAGTAGTATTCTTAGTAGTCCTTCTCCTAGTAGTCCTTCTCTAGTAGTCCTTCTCCTAGTAGTCCTTCTCCTAGTATTCCTAGTAGTCCTTCTCCTAGTAGTCCTTCTCTAGTAGTGTTCCTAGTAGTCCTTCTCTAGTAGTATTCCTAGTAGTATTGCTGATGAGAACTGGATTGTTGCGATGCTGGACGACCTTCTCTAGTATTCCTTCTCTAGTAGTAATCCTTCTCTAGTAGTCCTTCTCTAGTAGTATTCCTTCTCTAGTAGTCCTTCTCTAGTAGTATTCCTTCTCTAGTAGATATTTGTAAGTGTTCCTTCTCTAGTATTCCTTCTCTAGTAGCATTCCTTCTCTAGTAGTATTCCTTCTCTAGTAGATATTTGTAAGTGTTCAAGAGGACACTTGTGATCATTCCTTTGTAGGATTGGGACTTAAGTGGTTCTCACCTTTTGAAGTCCTCGTAGGAGGCCTCCGGCGGGAGTGTACATGGTGGGTTCGTTGTGTGGACCCTTACTCTGTAGAGAGCATAAACATCTGGTTGAAGGTGAACCAATAAAAACCTTAGGTTTGAGGTCAACCGCTGTAAAACCTAGGGTTTGAGGTGAACCGTGTAGAAACCTCCAGTAGGGTCTTATGGAAGATCCTTGGCCAGTGTGCCTAAAAGTGGGTGCGTTGTGTTGACCCTTGCTCGTGAGAGCGAAAAAAGTCAACCTCAATGTAGATTGTAAAGGTTAAAGGTGAACCTGATTTAAAACCTTAGGTTTGAGGTGAACCGCTGTGAAACCTCCTTAATGAAATTCGGTACACTCAAGGGTTGAGTGCGGTTACCGGGAGTGGAGTAGATTGATCGTTGAACCACTATAAAAATGACTGTGTATGAGCTTGCTATTCTTCTGATTGTGTGATTTACTGTAATACTTCCATATCTGAATATCTGATCACACCTCACACACCTACACAGTCATATCCGTCATGAACTAGATTGCATATTGTTTACTTCTTAAAGTAGTTTGTGATTGGATCCTCTACCGAGCTTGGAAGCCAATAGAGTTACATTTGAGTAATCCTGATAATTGTATGATCAAATGATTAGGGAAGTAAGATTTTTAAATATATTATAAAAACTTTAAAAAGTCCTATTCACCCCCCTCTAGGACATATTGGCATATTCCAACTTCAACTAAAGCGGTCTTCACTAGAATTTCAGTCATATCACGTGGGTCCCACATGGGCCTATCATTACCTTTCTACAACACATGTAGTCGTCCAGTACTGCTTGTCTGTTGATGGACGGCCAGGATGAAACAAGGGGGAATCCATGTGCTGTTTAAAATGGATGGACGGTTTGGATATAATCCACGTGCATCGTGCTGCACATATCAGAGATGCTTTATATATTATAATATTTTATAAATTACGTACAGGTGCATGTGTGTATATCTTAATATATATTTATTATATTTTTTTTCAAATGTTCAGGACCTGAGGAAATGGATGGACGGTCCTGGTCGAGTTGCACCATCAAAATGGGGTCCACTTACGTGGCCCACTGATAGTATAGAGTGAGGCCCACCTACTGATGCAAGGTGCGGGCCACCTACACACGTGCAGGGCCCAAAACTTATGGCAGTCATTAGTATTAGGTGAGGCCCACCTGCATTTTGGTGAAGCCCACATGCTGCCCGCCTATTTTTGCAACGTGCTGGCTGACGTGAAAAAGCCCTGTTGCACCTGTTTTGGAGGCCACTTTCCGGCCCCGATTTAGCTCAAACAAGGCTCTCTTCTGGGCCATTTTTCGACCCACCTCGGTGTCCAACCGAGGCGTGGTGGCTGCCATTTTTTCAGTCAAAGAACGGCCCGAAGCGAGACGTTTTCTCCTTCAGTTTTGGGGTGATATCAGTCCGATTTCTAGTCATACCATGGCTTGTTCGCAGGCTGCATCTAAGCTGATTTTCAGCACATAGTTGGGGCCATATACACGTCACTGTTGGCCCCAAAACAAGGCCGAACTTAGGACGGTTTGGCCTCAAAATGGTGCGCCGATGCAGGTCACCTTCTTCTCCAAAACAGAGCCTAACTTTGGCTTCATGTACGTTTCCTGCTGATGGGTGTTTCTCAGTTATGAATGAGGCCTGGTTAGAACGTTATATGTGGTGTGAGCATGGTGTGGTGGATTGTGTTTAGAGTTCCATCAAAGGGAAGGTTCTTACTTGTTACAGTCGGGTCCGACCCGAGTTTGGCTAGCACGCACGCAACCACATCCTTCTCCTACTCCCTATCTTTTCTTTCTCTCTACTACCTAAGTGGTGTGGCCGTGGGATCACATTAACTCGGCTCGGTCCGGTTTTCACGGACTGAGCTAGGGCAATGTGCTCCAAGCTCACCCAAACACCCACCCTTCTTCTCTCTGTTTTCTCTTTCTCTTTTCTCTCTACTACCTTCCTTTTTCTATGTGTGATCCAGAGGGCAAGGGTGCCATTTATAGGCAAGAAGGAAGTGGATCTGGTGGCTGGGATCTCTCCTCCCTATCCCCAGGAAACGCTGTCATGCCAGCTTCCAATTTCCTGAAATGGGAAGCTCCCATTCTAACGTTATAGGCCATGCTCGGCCATTTTTGGCTGATGAGAGACCCCCGCCCTAGCTGACAAGGGGACGTTGGAAATCTTCTGGGTAATCCGAAGTTAGCTTGCCCATCAGGCCAGCGGGTAGCTTTCCATTTCATAATCTCAACCGTTCGTGATAGAATGGACGGTTCAGTGCCATCTCTTTTGTTCCTTTACGAGGGTTGGTATCCTTATATGGTTTTGCTTTGCCGGCCCCTACAAACAGAATGAACAGTTTGGATTGTCCAGAAAATAGCTATGGTGGCTCACTTTGAAGTTCAAAGGCAAATGTTTTAAAACAAGGCGTTGGCGGGAGACATATTTTGAGAATTTTCATTTGAGTTCGGTCAAACACTCTTTGACCAGAAATGGACGTCCAGTCCAAATCGTGCACAACAACCCAAGGTGCACATGCACCCTGTGTGGGGGGTCAGATGTGATGTTGTGATAAATCCTCACCGACCATTCATTTAAGGGTCCCTGTATAGGGGCCCTGGTCCAGTTTGGGGTGCATTGTGAGGTTCAAGTGGGCCATCATATACCTTTTGGGTCGTATTTGGCCCACATGATGCGATCTGTTGGTCAAACGGGTTTGATATTTGTTTTCAACGGTTAAATGCATGTTTGAGATACAGAGATGCTTCATTGGTTGCCCTCTGACTTCTGTGGATTGACTTTCCAGAGTACTGCTAACACATATGTCTTAGAAACTGATTGAGCTTAGGTGATTCAATCCTTCTTACCACTTTGATCGGGGCGGAGTCTAAGCTGAGTCTCCAGAGTCGTGGCGGATTGTCTCAATGCTGCTTGGGAAATCCTACCCTGTGCATGTTAAGTTATTAGGTTGACGGGTCTCGAGTTTAAATAATTGTGGTTTTAAAAGGTAACACCCGAGTATCAAAGGTACGGGGTGTTACAAGAGGTGAGAGTGAAGATTTGAAAACCTAGAGCCGAATCACACAAGCGATCAATCAAATAGGTTCTTCATCAATCACTTAAGAGTATAAGTTCATATATCAAGTTTTTCCAATGTGCTTAGTGGATTCCAACTTAATTTTCATAAAAATTCTATCATTTCATAATGTTAGCCATGCTCATCACTTCAAGATTAATTGAATAATTAAGTGTTGATTCCGAACATATCCCTTTTTCCTTCTTTTTTCAGTTTTTGATTTTATATCGATGGTCCCTTTTTATTTGTTCCGCTTTTCATTCTTTCATCTTCATTCTTTTCAAACTTTTTATTTTTTTTCATTCTTTTTCAGTCTCTTCATCATACATGACCTTTTTGTCGATCTCTCTATTTTTTAACTGGTTCTTTTCATCTTTTTAAGGTGGATAAAATTGTACAGACTCAATTCTCAATATCTATCAATGTTACACATGCTAACAGTCAGAAATTCTACCATTATTCACAGAAAGCAAATCGAATGTGACTTGTGATTTAAATCAACATGATATTTAAACTTCATCTTAATCAATTAAATGAAAAAACTTAAATGATAGTCTACTCAGTTAATCAAACTCCAACAATTCAAAGTTAGATCCCTATCTTATCATCGTACTTAAAGCATTCTTAAGTGCACAAACTATCATTTTCTAAACAGGTTCGTAATTTGAAATTTTGAAAATTTTCAATTTTTTTGCTAAAAGACTAAGAAAATACTGATTAATTTACATAATCCACACCCCCCGACCTAAAATCTACATTGTCCTCGATGTAAAAGATAGTCCTCGATGTAAAAGATAGAAGCATGCAATGAATATGAGACAACGAAAAGAAAGGAGTAGTAATGGAAAGGTAGTACCTGAAGAAGGAGAATTGAAGTTTTGCTAAAGTTTTCAACACGTAAATGGGTTAGCACGAAGACTAAACAAACTGAAAAACAAACTATCCTAATCCTAAAACCTATGAAAGCAATAAACCTAAGTACACCTCCATCAAAATAGGAGGTCAATCCTAATACACAAGATCAATCAGAGGCATGGACATTGTTGAGGGTTAAATATTGCATATTATTCCTCATTTATTTCTTGGTTTTACAAACATAATATGGCTTATTGGTATATTTTACATGTCTTTGTGTTGCAAGGTGAATTTAAGAGCTTAGATTGAAAAGAATGTTAAAAGCATGGATTTAGTACTCAAGAATTGCCAAAGCAAAGAAGGGATCTTTGGAGACCAAGATTGAAGATTTCAAGACTCTAAGATCCAAGGAAACCAAGTGCAGAAGGAAAGAAGTCGAAAAAACAAGAGCAGAAATCACAAAGATAGTGTCATCGAGAACCATTCGATGACATCGAATATCTGTTCGATGACATCGAATTTATGAGAGAAAATCGAGTCGGTTGCTGGACAAATTGGGTGCTTTTCTTGATCAATTGAAGACATGTTCGATGACTTAAAGGAAGGTGCTCGATGACATCGAAGACTACTCGATGGAATCAAATTTATTGAAGAAATTGAAGCAACTCGCTAGACTATTTTGGACACATTCTCGATGACTCTAAGACCTGTTCGATGGATCGAAACTTTACTTCATGACATCGAAGGTTGGTTCGATGACATAGAGACTTACGCATTGCGAAAGAGCGAAAAGGCACGACTTTCGGATTTAAACCCTTCGATGTCATCGAAGGGTGTTCAATGACATTGAAGGCGTTACGCAGAGTGCGTAAATTTGATCCAATTTTGTGGATCTGTGGAACTTTGCATATAAATAAGAGTCTCCTATGTACTTTTTGGGATATCTAGGGTTTGAAGAAGTAGAGCAAAAGGGCAGAGCTGCTTCCCAAGTTCCCTTCTTCTTAATTTTTAATGCTTTCTTCTAGGGTTTTTAATCCAATCATGTCTATGGTTGGCTAGATCCCTTATCTAGGGCTAAGGAGTGAAGCTTGTAGCATGGTTGGGATGTTTTTCTTGTTTGATTTCTGTTATTGTTGAACTTCGTTGATTCTAGTTTAATATTTAAGGAATACTTTTAGTTTTTAATGGTTTGTTGTGACTGAAATTACAATGGATCTGCAATAGCTTGAAGTAAGTTCTTTGTTCTTTTTTTGGAGATTGTGAAAATAGGAAATCATGTTGTTCTTTATTAGCCCTTAGGCATGGATGGGTGACAAAATCCCTTCTATTCCTCACAATTCTCCCATGTTGGTTGTGGATCGGTATATCCCATTGTCTACCATAGTCTCCTGGGCATGGTTAAGTGATGAAATTACTTCTAATCCTCATGACTTTCATTCGTTGAGAATTAGGTCAATGAAAGTTCAGATCTGATCTTGTTGAATATATTCCAATTGGATAGGATAGGACTCCAATTCCAATTGAGTGCCTTGAATCAAATAAGGAAATATCCTAATAGCTGCAAGTTGATCCCTGGATACCCTACTTCCCACTTTTAAATTCTTAAGTTTCTAAATTCATCATCTCACAATTACTCCCTACTTTCCTGAATTAGGTTAGATCTTCTCTTAGTTTTGATTATAATTACTTTCAGAATAGACGCACAAGATTAGTCTCTAGGATTCGACCTCAGTCTCACCAAGATTATTACTACATCGCGACTGTACACTTGCGGTTGTGAATAAGTTTTTGGCACTGTTGCCGGGGATTAACGGCTGTGTTTTTCTGAAATTGATTAGTTTTAGAAGTAGGTTAAGATTAGGATTTATTTACTTTCTATTTTTAGGGTTAGGGTTTCTCTAGATTTTTTTTAGAAACTAACTTAACTTTCCTATTTTGTAGGATCCTAATATAGAAACTTCTAATTTGATAATCACTTTCTAATTTTTCTTTCTTTCTATTTCTAGATTAGGGTTTGTTTTCTGTTTTTAGAAACTTTCTATTTCTAGGATTTCTTTTTATAGAAATTAACTTATCTTTCTATTTCCATTTTTAGAAACTTTCAATTTTAGAATTTTATTTTAGAAACTGACTTGTTTTGTTTTGTTTTACGAGATCTTAATTTAGGAACTTCTAATTTGGTAACTTCTTTCTAATTCTCTCCCTTTTTATTTTTAAATTTCTATTTTCATCTCTCTTTTAGGTTTAGGTTGGAATCTGAAATTGAGGGCTAAGAGTGTTTCATGCCGAAGTGGGTCCGTGACAACACTCAACATCTTTTGAGTGATGGAGGATTAGTTAAGGGGTTATCTATTCATCACTAGATTAGACACCACTCGAGATCCTCAGAGTTGAGGTTATTGCTGCAAATAAACCTGTAAATCAACCGGTGAATCAGCCACAACCTCAAGTTGCCGAAATCCATGATGAGAATGAGGTGCACCATGCACCCCCGCCTCGTACTTTACGAGACTACTTACAACTGGTGGGGTGAGCACCCCCTCTTGTATGATTTTTCCAGGAAACACAGGAAACATGGACATCAAGCCTAGAGTGATCCAACTTCTTCCAAAGTTCCTTGGACTTGAATCTGAAAGTCCATACCTACACTTGCAACAGTTTGACGAGGTTATAGCCACTTTATACTTTCCTAATGTGTCTGAGGACGCGGTCAGGCTGAAACTCTTTCCTTTTTCCTTGAAAGAGAAAGTTAAGACATGGTTGCACTCACTACGCTCGTGATCAATTGGCACATGGAATGACATGATGTAACACCCCGGTTCCCGAAACCCGAGTACACTACTCGTTTTCCAAAAACCCGAGTGTTAACCTTTAACTGTAACTCAAATTTCATGTACATTTTTTTCTTTATCAAAGTTAACCATTTAAGCGGAATAAAAACAATTCAAGTATAAGAGTGATTCCAAATATACAAAATCAAATATTTGAGTGGTTACCCATAAACTTATACAAACTAATGTCTTAACCTCTACAAACATAACAGTATAAATTAAAACACAAATAAAGTCAGGAATGGAGAGTCGCAAGATCATCTGGCTCCTCTCATTCCATGTGAACACTAGCGTACTCATCATCTGTGTCTCCTGTACACTGAATGCGATTCGATAGTGTCAATGGCTATCCAGAGGTATGCCCCCAAGATTTATCGCATCATCAACACAATTAAGCATAGTTATCAGAAACAGTATATAACAAATCTTACACAATGATTTTCATGGGAATTAGATAAGGTTCATCAGATACGCATTCATTAAATAAATGACATAAAATAATCTTGTTTAAATGCATGGATGCATGCACGTGCTCACAGACCTGGGGATGCACATCCAGCTAGTATAAAGTCGCCCAAGGAGAACTAGTCACCCAAAAAGGTACTCAAAGGTACGCCCAAGGAGAGCCAGCCACCCGAAAAAGACTATGATATATAGATCGCCCAAGGAAAACTAGTCACCTAGAAAAGACCAAAATATATAAATCGCCCAAGGAGATCTAACCACTTGAAAAAGTACACAAAGGTACACCCAAAGAGAACTAGTCACCTGGAAAAGACCAAAATATATAAATCGCCCAAGGAGATCTAGCCACCCGGAAAAGTACTCAAGGTACGCCCAAGGAGAACTAGTCACCTGGAAAAGACCGCATGCCATGAAAATGCATGATTAGCCCAACCATTATTATTCCAATTTCAAACAATCCATTTAAGAAAGCTCAAAGGTCACATGGGGGGTTTGTCACCCAGCATATGCCGACAGCTCAGGCATAGTGTCCCATTCCACCATCCCTGGCTCATGAGACTAACTGATATGATGTTTTACGGGTAGCCTCTTCAACTAGTGGCCAACCGCAGTCCAACGAGTGGAACTTACCATCGCGAGGTTATATAAAGTAATTCATTAAAGCAGCAAAAGGGCAAGTGGTCAATCAAAGCCATATAAGGTAATCGGTCCATTCAAGGATGCGATAGAAAGGGGTTGTCACCAAAAAGCCACAAAGGCACAAACGATCCACAAGATGGTAAGTCCACGATAAGAAAATTCTATTTAATCTATTTGGCAGAAAAGCCACTAGTTTCAAGGACTTCCACAAACACCATTAAATAACCACAAGTGGCAAAACAAGCCAAGCACATTGTCAAAAGTAATTATACATGTAAAGGGGAATATTTGAGACATATCGCATGTTCATATTTGAATATAAATCTAACCATCGGTCACTATAAAGAATTTCTTAAATAGAAACTAGCATTTATCATCAATTTCACGGAGTATTATATTAGGCAAGAGATGAAATAAACGAGCTATGCTAACTATCAAGATGTAGGAAAGCTTGAAGGGTGATCCTCACCTTCTAAGAGTCGAATTGACTTCCTGTGTTGTCAGAATTGGTTACCCATGTTCATGAATTCAATCCTACCGCAATTTAGACTATTTGTTCAGTTAGATCCCCCTACCATTCCCTAAGATTACACTTGAAGATTTAGATAGTGTAGAATTTAAATATGAGTCTATGACCTAGAGGATGATTCAAACTCCAATATTAGATCAACATACTTTAACTAAAACCAAATTGGAATTTAAAATAAAATTTTGAAATTATCTTACTTAGGTGAGTCATGGTACAACTTGACTTTAGTGAGTTGACTCAACCCAACTTGGCGGCAACTTCTCTCTTTCTTCTCCTCACTTCTTCAAGTTACTTCCTCTTCCTTTCATTTTCCTTCCTTGGACTCGATGTTCAAACTCAAACTCATTTCAGCATCTACTCGAATTTTAGGGAAATCTACACATGGACAATTCCAATCTAAGGCAAGGTTTTTAAAAACAATTAACTCTAATGAAACTTGGCTAGATGTGCTCTTACAACCGAGCTTGATTCTCTTAGCTATTAACTCGATTAATTTAACTCGCCTATAATTCAATTTCTATCATAAGATAAAGAGCTTTAATCACACATGTATAAGGTATTAACTCACTAATAATTGGATACGATTAACATACCTCAACCACCCGACTCAACTTGACTCGCTCCCAAATCAAACCTGATTGGTTTGGCCTAGTCTTAACCAATTCCTGCCTCATTTCGACATTGCATGAGAAGCACGAACCTAGTTTAAACTCAGATTCGACTCGACGGCTCCCCAAACTCATCTTCTTCATCTTCTTTCCCAACTCTTCTTCTTCCTTCCACCTTCTCTGATGAAGAGTCCAGCAGTGATATGGACACAACTTGCAGCTAACCCAACATGGAATCGTCGAGTCAACGTGCTGCGTTAACTCGGCTTGACTCGGCCTTGAATACAAGCACGATCCCTAACCTCTACTCCTTCCCCTTTTCTCTTTTCTTCTTTCTTCTTTTCTTCTCTTTTCTTCTTCTTCTTCTTTTCTTTCTTTTTCTTCTTCTTCTTCTTCTTCTTCTTCTTCTTCTTCTTTCTTCTTCTTCTTCTTTCTTCTTCTTCTCTTCTTTCTCTCTCTTCTCTCTCTCCTCTCTCTCTCTCTCTCTCTCTCTCTCTCTCTCTCTCTCTCTCTCTCTCTCTCTCTCTCTCTCTCTCTCTCTGTGGTTGGGAGTCTAGTCATGGACGTTAGAATCGATCTAATTCGACTCAGCTAGTCGAATCGACTTGACTCAGCAATGATTTGAGGTCTAGCGTCCTCTCTCCCCTCTTCTTCTTCTTTCTTCTTCTCCCTTCTTTTTCTTTTTCATTTTCTCTTTTTCTCCCTACCAAAATGCCCAATAGCTAGCTGACTTAACCGAACACAACCCAACTCACCAAAATCTAGTGAGATGAATTGAGTCCGCTCAGGGGCAAGTCGCTGACTCGGCAGCAACAACCCAATACCATGTTTCTTTTCTCTTTTTCTTTGCATTTTCTTTCTTCTTTTTCTTAAACATGCTCAACAAGGTCTGATCAAGGCCAAATGCAAACAAAATCCACCTGCGCTTGAACCATTCCTCGGTGGAGAAGAAGACACTGTTAATGGCGGATTCAAATGTCGGCCATCTTCCTTCGAAACGGCGCCACTTGAGGGTCTAGACCTTCCACGTGATGCTGGTAGGAGCAAGAAAACGGAGCCCCAGGTTCATTTTCGTGGTGGGTTTGAAGGGAGGAAGAAACGGCAGGCTGCCCTTTCTCTCTCCATCTCTTTCTATTATAGAAAACCTAGTTTTTGGAGGGCTAGGATCCTTTTAGTGGAGAGCTGAGATTACAATAGCCAAAGCACACGGATTGTCAGCGTGGAAAGTAAGCGAAATGGAGATTTTTTTTGACTTTTTTGGAAACAGCCATGCGTACAACATGATTTGTGGCTGAGATTGTGCTTATACAAGTGCAAGTTTTATGGTGAATTGACTGTGGTTTTATTCTATTACGGGTTTTCTACAAGATGAACGGTTCGGATCATTGATATGATCTCAGATGGTGGGTCACAGTTCACGCCTATGAACGACGTCCGTTTGAGCTCTGCTCGTGTTTGTGTGCATGTGGTCGAGCCATCACGCAATATCTTGATAGGGTTTTGGTTAGAAATCTCATCCAAATCAGATGGACGATTCAGATCGATGGTTTGATCTTAGATGGTGGGTCTGTTTTCAAACGGATGAACCCCATCCGTCTCTGGCGGGAAAGAAAAAGGAAAAGAGGAAACTTCCTCTTTTGCTCAGGTCAGCAGGTCAAAACCACATGCCAAATCCGGTGCAAGGCGGGTGCACGCAAGATGGTGTACACACACCTCTAGGGTGGGGTCCACAGGATGTTCGTGGGAGATCCGCTCCGTTCGCTCATCGTAAACACAATTGTTGTGTCATCAAGTCAAAGATGAGGTAGATCTAACATTTAGGTGGGCCATACGTTTGGGTTTTGGCCTTCTAATTGAAGATTCTGAACGATCCGACGGTTAGATTTCATTTAATGAGATCGTCAACGGTCATCAGAGTTTGTAGTTTAATTTTGAGCAGATTTAGTAACCCGACAACTCCATCGAACGAGCAATCGTGTGTTTGGACAGCTAAATTATTCAAGAACCGATTATTAATGGTTCAGATGATGATATAAAGTGATATATCAGTTGGATTGCTATCAAATGTGATCAACCCTGGTACTAAAGATTTTTCACCGCTACCCGAGGGAATATAAGGGTTAATTTTTCCTTCTCATGCTTTAATTGGTGTATTTTAACGACGGATAGCCTCAATCTACTGTGTTTGCTCAATGAACAGTGAATCTAACGACTTGGGTCTTAATATTAATTACAGATGGTTTATTCTACTTATTGAAGAGATCGAGATCCCAAAATTGGGCTTTCCAGATGATGTGATGGTTAATCTTGAACTTCAATGGATGGATGATGTCTCGACTTAAGGCCAGATTAATGACATACATATATTTATTTAAGCGTACCATGGTTGTTTAGTTTGAAAGTCAATGAGTGGATGACTCAAATTGTTGGTGTAGATTACTCCTAATGGTTAGATCTACCCCATATTTGACTTACGTGGGTTCTTAGGTCCCTAAGGATTGTTAGTTAGGAGTCTAACTATCGATTCAATAATCTAGTGATTGATTGGAAAATCGTGCATTATGGACCTGATCTGTAAATGTAGATTAATCTTAGTGGTTAGATTCAGGCTAAAAATGTGGGTTTCATGATGGTGTGAAGGCCTATCTTCAAAATCAACGGTTGGATTGCCCGATATATGGGTGGGGACTATTTTCAATGGTCAATTTAAACTAAGATTGAATGTAACTATTCTGATAGGTTAGGCTTCTACTTATATTAAGCTATCTTACAAAGTAACAACTAAGTACTGAAAAGTACAGGGTGTTACACATGATGGAGTTCATAAAAAAAATTATTTTCATACCATAAGACAAACACCATCAGGAAGTCAATAACTTCACCTAAAAGGAAGATGAAATATTCTTCCAATGTTGGGAGCAATTCAAGGATCTTGTCAGTTCATGCCCATAACACGGTTTTGAAACGTGGCACATAACAACTTTCTTCCATGATGGACTGACATCTTCCATGTGATAATTCGTCGAGACGATGTGCAATGGGGAATTCATGAACAAGAATGACGATGAGGTGTGGGATTACTTTGACAAACTCGCTGAAACCACACAATCATGGGACATCACCCAAAACCTAGCACCATATCTAAGATTACTCAAGCAAGGGAGAGAGGTGGGATATACTTGCTAAAAGAGGATGACATTATAAATGCTAAAGTGGCCAGTCTCACAAGGAAGTCAAGGCCATGGAACTTAAGAAGGATAAGGCTAAGGAAGATGTTTGCGGTATCTATGCTTACAACATAAATACAACTGAAAATTGTCCAACGATACCTGCTTTTCAAGAAGCACTGAACGAGCAATCGAATGCCGTGAACAACTACCAAAGACCTTTCAGTGAACCCATCTCTAACACATACAATCCTGGTTGGAGAAATCATCCGAACTTTAATTGGAGGAATGGACAAACTGCTGCTCCTCAAGGAATCCCAAACCAATTCTTAAATTAAGGGAAACCACAAGAGGATCCGATCTAGAAACGTATTCAAAACCAAGAGCTTATCAATCAGAGTATATTGCAAACCATTCAAGACCTTTCAAAGCCATACAAGGGTGTGAGGTAAAAAATCAATTGGGGAAAAATGGATTCTTCCAACCCAACCTTTCCCCAATCCTAAACTGCAATAAGAAATAAGTAATCCAAGCTCTTCAAATCAAATGGAATAAGCTAAGTCTATCACCACTCTTAGGAGTGGGAAGATAATTGACAAATCTATTCCGATAAGGGCTGAAAATTTGAAGGACCCGGAAGTAGATGAAACCGATAGACCTAGGAACACTCCACAAAAGTTAGAACCGGAACTCCAAAGTAAGCCGATTGCACCATTCCCCCAATGGTTGATTGCACCAAAACCTCTCTCTAACTCTCAGGACATTTTAGAGGTGTTAAGTGAAGGTCAATATTCCTTTACTGGATGCGGTGAAACAAAGACCTTCATATGCTAAATTTCTGAAAGACTTGTGTATGACCAAAAGACAACAAAATATTCAAAAGAAAATCCTTTTAACTGAAAAAGTGAGTGTTATCCTAAAGTAAGATGTGTCATAGAAATACAAAGATCCTGGTAGCCTAACCATTGCTTGTGTAATTGGGAATTACCTCATTGATCACACACTTCTTGATTTAGGAGTGAGTGTAAATCTGATCCCACACTCAGTCTACGAACAACTAGGTTTATGTGAATTAAAACCCACATGGACCACATTACAACTTACCAACCGCTTGGTTCGAGTACCGAGAGGGATAATTGAGGATGTGTTGGTCTAGGTTGACAAATTCTATTACCCGGTAGATTTTATCATCTTGGATACTCAACCCATCATGGACATGAGCACCTAAATTCCCATCATTCTTGGTCTCCCATTCCTTGCCACTTCAAATGCAATTAATAATTACAAGAATGGAGTCATGAGTATGTCTTTTGAAAATATGACATGGGAGTTAAATATATTTTTCAATATAGGCAAATAATTAGAGGATGAAGACAATTCTCATGATATTAACCTCATTGATTCTTTCATGGGAGATAGAACACTTCTGACCTTATCCTCTGATCCTCTCGAGACGTGCCTGGCTCACTCCCACGATTTTGATGATGATATAATTAGGGAGATGGGGACCATGCTGGATATCGTGCTGGTAGTTGAAGTTAACTAGTGAAGGCCACAATTTGAAGAATTGCCTCAAACTGATGTAGTGCCTCTACCGTCTAACCTCAAAGCACCAAATCTTGACCTAAAACCTTTGCCCTCTGATTTGAAATATGTCTATTTAGGTTAAGATGAGACATACCCGGTGGTGATTTCTTCCCACCTCGAGAAAGAACGATAAAGTATGCTCATCTCTACTCTCATTGAGCACAAGGGAGCCCTTGGATGGTCGATTACGGACCTCATGGGAATCGACCCTTCCATTTGTACTCACTGTATTTATCTAGAGGATAATGCAAAGACCTCCTGGCAACCACAACGTAGATTGAATCCAAACATGAAGGAAGTGGTTAAGGCCGAGGTTTTTAAGCTATTAGATGTGGGTATAATATACCCTATATCAGATAGCCAATGGTTGAGTCCAACTCAGGTGGTTCCTAAGAAGTTTGAAATCACCATAATTGTCAATGCCAACAACGAAATCGTGCCAACTAGGGTGACTACCAGTTGGAGAATGTGCATTGACTACCAGAAATTGAATATCATCACTACGAAGGACCACTTTCATTTACACTTCATTGATCAAATCTTGGAAAGGCTAGCTAGTCACTCATACCATTGCTTTCTTGACGGGTATTCGGGCTACAACCAAATAGAAATAGCCTTTAAAGATCAGGAAAAGACCACGTTCACATGTCCCTTTGGCACCTTTGCTTACCGAAAGATGTCATTCAGACTGTGTAATTCCCCCACCACTTTTCAACGATGCATATTGAGTATTTTTTCTGACATAGTGGGGCAATATCTAGAGGTCTTCATGGATGACATCTCTATCTTTGGTCCATCTTTCAATGATTGCTTAGAAAATCTTAAATATGTGCTGAAAAGATGTGAAGAAAAGAATTTGTTACTCAATTGGGAGAAGTGTCATTTCATGGTTCATAAGGGAATAGTCCTTGGACATATCATTTCGTCCAAGGGAATTGAGGTAAATAAAGCTAAAATTGATCATATCTCTACCCTACCCCCACCAAAAAGCATACGAGACGTGCGATCCTTCTTGGGACATGCTAGATTTTACAGAAGATTCATAAAGGACTTTATTCATATCTCTCATCCTTTATGCAATCTACTTTAAAGGGATATTCCATATGAGTGGACTGAATAATATCAATAAGCTTTTTCTAAGCTCAAGAGCATGATGACTACCGCACCTATTATACAGCCACCTAATTGAAATATTCCTTTTGAACTTATGTCTGATGCGTCTGACTATGCTATTGGGGCAACGTTAGGCCAGAGAAAAGAAAGAACTTTACTACGGAAAAAGAACTCTTGGCCGTAGTATTTGCTTTGGACAAATTTAGATCTTACTTGATTGGATCCAAGATCATTATCTACACCAATCATGCAGCTCTCAAGTATCTTCTTTCAAAGAATGATGCTAAGCCCCACTTGATAAGATGGATCCTCCTACTCCAAGAATTTGATTTGAAAATAAAAGATAATAAGGGAGTAGAAAACGTAGTGGTTGATCACCTTTCGAGGCTTGACCTCCTTGATTCCCTTGAGACGACACCCATAAATGACATGTTCCCTGATGAACAATTGTTTAAAGTCTCCCACTTACCTTGGTTCGCTAATATTGCTAATTATCTTGCCACAGGTTTCACACCGACACATTGGACTGCGCAGGATAAGAAGAAATTTTTCGCCGAGGTATGCAAATTCTTTTAGGATGATCCTTATTTATTTAAATATTGTTCATATCAGATTTTAAGGAGATATATGCCAGACAATAAACACCAAAATGTCATCTCCTTCTATCACACTCAGGCCTGTGGTGGTCACTTTTCTGCCAAAAAGATCACGGGCAAAATCCTGCAGTGCGGCTTTTATTGGCCCACTATGTTTAAGGACACTCACAAATTTTGCCAAGCTTGTGAGCGTTGTCAAAAGTTAGGAGCATTGTCCCGTCGAAATATGATACCTTTAAACATCATTCTCATAATCAAAGCATTTGATTACTGGGGCATCGATTTCATAGGATCATTCCCCCAATCTCATGGGAATTTATACATTCTATTAGTCGTAGACTATGTCACTAAATGGGTCGAAGCGATCCCGTGCCGAAACAATGACTATCAGAGGGTCATTAAATTCTTAAAAGAAAACATTCTTTCCCGGTTTGGAACGCCTCGGGCCATCATTAGTGATGGAGGCTCACAATTTTGCAATAGGCCATTCTCAAACAAAATGAAGAAATATGGCATCTCTCACAAGGTGAGCACTCCATACCACCCACAGACAAGCGAGCAAGCTGAGATTTCTAATAGGGAGATTAAACAAATTTTAGAGAAAATGGTTAACCCTGACCGCAAGGATTGGTCAATGCGATTGATCGATGCTCTATGGGCTTACTGTACCACATTTAAAACTCCTATTGGAATGTGTCCCTTTAGACATGTCTATGGGAAAGCTTGTCACTTACCTGTGGAATTAGAACATAGAGCCTACTAGGCTATTAAGAATCTAAATTTTGATTTAGACAGCGCTGGTTCGCTAAGCAAGCTACAATTGAACGAACTAAAGGAGATCCGGAATGACACATATGAGAACTCAAGAATTTACAAGGACATGATAAAGGTGGTCCATGATAAGAACATCCGTCGGAAATCGTTCTTGATCGGTCAAAAAGTCCTTTTGTACAATTCTCAATTACATCTTTTTTCGGGAAAGCTCCGATCTCGTTGGTCCGGCCCTTTCACTGTTACAAATGTCTATCCTGATGGGGCTTGTAAGATAGAGAATCCGAACAATGGCAATAGGTTTAAAGTAAATGGACATCGTTTAAAGCCATTTGTGGAGAAATTCGATTCAGAGGACATGTCTATACCTTTGACTGATCCTGTGTACTAGGATTGATCTCCTAGTCTGATGGAGGTATAGTTAGGTTTATTGCTTTCATGTTGTGTTTAGGATAGTTTGATTTATACTATTTAGGATAGTTTGCTTATACTCTATTGAGTTATGTCTTATGCTAACCCATTTTATGTTGAGATCCGTGGAAAAGCTTTAAAATTCCTTCTTCCAGGTACTATCTTTCAAATATCATCTCCTTTATTTTAGTTGTCTCTTTTACATTACATGCTTATTTCTTGTACATTGAGGACAATGTAGGATTTTTGTGGGGGGTGTGGGGTATTAGGTAACCTAATCAGTGTTTTCCTCAGTTTTGGGAAAAATTTTTGAAAATTTCTCAATATTTTCAGGTTGAAATATGTTTGGGAAGCAATGAATTGTGTATTTAAGAATGCTTTGAGTATGATGAGAAGTGAGATTGGATTTTAAATTGTTAGAGCTTGATCATCTAAGTAAAAATCACTCATAGTTTTTACATTCGAATTGATTAAGAAAAAGTTTGAATATCATGATAATCTAAACCACAAGACACGTTCAATTTGCTTTCTTGGAGTGTGCTTGAGTTTCTAATAGTTAGTATGTGGATCATTGTTAGATATTGAGAATTTAGTCTAGAGAATTTTATCCACCTTAAAAGATGAAAAACCAGTTAAAAATAGGAGATCGACAAAAAAGTCATAAAGAATGAAGAATGACAACATCTCTGAGGGGAATGAAAAATGTCATTGAAAGGGATGTAATGTCTGAAAAGGAGGAATAAATAATGGTAACCATCGATATAAAATTAAAAACTGAAAAAATAATGAAAAAGGGGTTAGGTTTAGAATCAGTACTTGAGTTTTCAACTAATCTTAATATGATGAACATGGCTAACATTACGAAACAAAAGTAGTCTTCTGAGAAGTAAATTGATTTTCGCCAAGCACATTGAAAAACTTGATATTTGAACTTCCATTCTGATTTAATTAATAAAGAACCTACTTGATTAATTGCATAATTGATTTGGCACTAAGTTTTCAAGATCCCACTATCTCACTTAATTCTACTCATTCATACTTGATTGAACAAAAGATTGTTTTTTGAAGAAGGATTTTGAACTTGAGATTGAAGATTATTTATTGCATATTTTGCTCAGGACTAGCAAAATGTTGGTTGGGAGTTTTGTTGAGGGTCAAATATTGCATATTATCCCCCATTTATTTCTTGGTTTTACAAACATAATATGGCTTAATGGTATATTTTACATGTGTTTGTGTCGCGAGTTGAATTTAAGAGCTTAAATTGAAAAGAATGTTAAAAGCATGGATTTAGTACTCGAGAATTGTCAATGCAAAGAAGAGATCTTTAGAGACCAAGATTGAAGATTTCTAGACTCCAAGATCCAAGGAAACCAAGTGAAGAAGGAAGGAAGTCGAAAGAACAAGCGCAGAAATCACAAAGACTGTGTCATCGAGAACCGTTCGATGACATCAAATATCCGTTCGATGACACCGAACACTGGTCGATGACATCGAATTTATGAGAAAAAATTGAGTTGGTTGCTGGACATATTGGGTGCTTTTCTTAATCAATCGAAGAAAGTTCGATGACTTGAAGGAAGGTGCTCGATGACATCAAAGACTGCTCGATGGCATCGAATTTATTGAAGAAAATGAAGCAACTCGCTACACTATTTTAGACACATTCTCAATGACTCGATGACCTGTTTGATGGATCAAAACTTCGCTGCATGACATAGAGACTTATGCAGTGCGAAAGAGCAAAAAGGCACGACTTTCAGATTTTTCGATGTCATCGAAGGGTATTCAATGACATCGAAGGCGTTACGTAGAGTGGCGTAAATTTGATCCGATTTTGTGGATCTGTGGAACTTTGCTTATAAATAGGAGTCTCCTAGGCACTTTTTGGGTTATCTAGGGTTTAGAGAAGTAGAACAAAAGGACAGAGCCTCTTCTCAAGAGTTCTTCTTCCCTTTTTCTTAGTTTTTAATGCTTTCTTCTAAGGTTTTTAATCCAATCATGTCTATGGTTGGCTAGATCCCTTATCTAGGGCTAAGGGGTGAAGCTTGTAGCATGGTTGGGATGTTTTTCTTGTTTGATTCTCGTTATTGTTGAACTCCGTTGATTCTAGTTTGATATTTAAGGAATACTTATAGTTTTTAATGGTTTGTTGTAACTGAAATTATAATGGATCTGCAATAGCTTGAAGTATTTTCTTTTTTGTTTGGAGATTGTGAAAATAAGAAATCCCACTGTTCTTTATCGTCCCTTGGGCATGGATGGGTGACGAAATCCCTTCTATTCCTCACAATTCTCCCATGTTGGTTGTGGAACAGTATATCCCGTTGTCTACCATAGTCTCTTAGGCATGGTTAAGTGATGGAATCACTTCCAATCCTCATGACTTTCATTCATTGAGAATTAGGTCAATGGAAGTTCAGATCTGATCTTATTGAATATCTTCTAATTGGATAGGATAGGACTCCAATTCCAATTGAGTGCCTTGAATCAAATAAGAAAACATCCTAATAGCTACAAGTGGATCCCTAGAAACCCTAGTTCCCATTTTTAAATTCTTAAGTTTCTAAATTCATCATCTCACAATTACTCCCTACTTTCTTGATTTAGGTTAGATCTTCTCCTAGTTTTGATTTTAATTACTTTCAGAATAAATGCACAAGATTAGTCCCTGTGGATTCAACCTCGGTCTCACCGAGATTATTACTACATCCTACACTTGGGGTTGTGAACAGACATATCCTCTGAGTCAAACTTCTCAACAAATGGCTTGAGACGATGACCGTTCACTTTGAAAACATTGTCATTCGTCAGATTCTTTATCTCAACAGCCCCATGAGGATAAACGTTCGTAACAGTGAAGGGTCCAGTCCAACGAGATGAAGCTTACCCAGAAAAAATATAACCGAGAATTGTATAGAAGGATTTTTTGACCGGTTTTTTTTTAGCTTGTTAGTTCACACTTCACTATTAGCCACCCCCACTCGAGAATCGATACCAAGACCTTAGTGTTAAAACGAAGTATATTTCACTCAGTCTACCACTTGAGCTATGGATCAGGGTGTGACTTTTTGACTGGTTATGAATGATTTCCGAAGAATGTTCTAGTCATGGAACACCTTTATCCTATCCTTGTAAATTCTCGAGTTCACATATGCATCGTTCCAGATTTTCTCGAGTTCGTTCAATTGAAGTTTACGTAGCGAGCCAGCGTTGTCCAAGTTAAAATTCAGATTTTTTATAGCCCAGTAGGATCTATGTTCCAACTCCACAGGCAAGTGGCAAGCTTTCCCACAAACAAGTCTAAAGGGAGACATTCCAATGGGTGTCTTAAAAGTGGTTCTGTAAGCCCATAAAGCATCCGTCAACCGAATTCATCAATCCTTACAGTCAGGGTTAATTGTTTTTTTTTCTTTTTAAGAATTTGTTGAATTTCCCTGTTGGAAATTTCAGCTTGCCCACTTGTATACGGGTGGTATGAGGTGCTCACTTTATGAGAGATGACATATTTTTTCATTAAGTTCTCGAATGGCCTATTGCAAAAGTGCAACCCTCCATCACTAATAATGGCCTGAGGCATTACAAACCGGGAAAGGAAATATTTTCTTTTAAGAATCTAATGACTGTTCGATGATCATTGTTCTGGAATGGGATCGCTTCAACCCACTTAGTGACATAGTCTACTGCTAATAAGATGTAATTATTACCAAAGGATTGGGGGAATGGTCTCATAAAATCGATGCCCCAACAATCGAATCTTCAATGATAAGAATTAGGTTCAGAGGCATCATATTTCTACGGGATAATCCTCCCAATTTTTGACAACTCTCACAAGCTTTACAAAACTCATGAGTATCTCGGAACATAGTAGGCTAATAAAAGCCATGCTGCAAAATTTTGGTCATGGTCTTTTTAGCAGAAAACTGACCACTGTAGGCCTGAGAGTGACAAAAGGAGATAACACTCTGATGTTTGGCACACATTTCCTTATAATTTGGTTTGAGCAATATTTAAACAAATAAGGATCATTCCAGAAAAACTTACATACCTCGATAAAGATTTTTTTTATATTGTGCAGTCCGATATGCTAGCGTAAAACCTTTAGCAGATAATTTGCAATGTCGACAAACCAAGGTAATTAGGAAAGTTTAAACAATTGTTCATCATGGAACATATCGTTTATCGGTGTTGGCTCAAGGGAATTGGGGAGGTTGAGTCTCGAAAGACGATCAGCCACTACGTTCTCTACTCCATTTTTGTCTCGTATTTCCATATCGAATTCTTGGAGTAGAAGGATCCATCTTATCAAATGAGTCTTAGCATCCTTCTTAGAAAGAAGGTACTTCAGTGCTATATGATCAGTATAAATGATGATCATGGATCTGATAAAGTAGGACCTAAATTTGTCCAAAGTGAACACTATGGCTAAGAGTTCCTTCTTTATAATAGAGTAGTTCACTTGGGCCGAATTTAAAGTTCTACTTGCATAATGAATCACGTAGGGCTTCTTTTTTTTTTCTCTGGCCTAACACCGCCCTAATAGTATAGTCAGATGCATCGCACACAATCTCAAAAGGTATGCTCCAATCGCATGACTGCTTGATAGGTGCAATAGTCAAAATGCCTTTGAGCTTAATAAAGGCTTCTTAGCATTTCTCAGTCCACTCGTATGGTGCATCCTTTTGAAGTAAATTATATAAAGGATGAGAGAGGTGGTTAAAGTCCTTTATAAATCGTTTAAAATCTGGCGTCTCCTAGGAAGGATTGCACGTCACATACTCTCTTAAGTGGAGGTAGGTTAGAGATAAGATCATTTTTTGCCTTGTCTACCTCAATTCTGTTGGATGAAATTATGTGTCCAAGTACAATTCTCTTGGGAACCATGAAATGGCATTTATCCCAATTTAGAACCAAATTCTTTTCCTCGCATCGCTTCAGCACATTTTTAAGATTTTTCAAACACTCGCTGACGGATGGACCAAAAACAGAGAAGGCGTCCATGAAGACCTATAAATATTGCTCCACCATTTCAAAAAGTATACTCAACATGCATCGCTGAAAGGTGGTGGGGGCATTACACAGTCTGAATGGTATCCTTTGGTAAGCAAAGGTGTCATAGGGGCATGTGAACATTGTCTTCTCCTGATCTTCAAGGGCTATCTCTATTTGATTGTAGCCTGAATACCCATCAAGGAAGCAGTAGTAAGAATGACCAGCTAGCCTTTTCAAAATTTGATCAATGAAGGGCAAAGGAAAGCGGTCCTTCCTTGTGATGGCATTCAATTTTCTATAGTCAATGCACATTCTCCAACCAGTAGTAACTCTAGTTGGCATGAGTTCATTGTTAGCATTAGCTACGATCATGATTCCGAACTTCTTAGGAACCACCTGAGTTGGACTCACCCATTAACTATCAGATATAGGATAAATGATACCCACATCCAACAACTTAAGTATATCTCCTTTAACCACTTCCTTCATGTATGGATTTCATCGACATTGTGGTTGTCGGGAGGTTTTTGTATTATCCTATAGAAGAATGCGGTGAGTACAAATCAAAGGATCAATTCTCTTGAGATCCATAATCGACCATCCAAGGGCTCCTTTATGCTCAATAAGAGTGGAAATAAGCACACTCTCTTGCTCTTTCTCAAGGTGGGAAGAGATCACCACCAGGTATGTCTCATCTTGACCTAAGTAGACATATTTGAGCTCAGCGGCAAGGGTTTTAGGTCAAGCTACGGTGCTTTGAGGCTAGACGATAGAAGCACAACATCAGTTTGGGGCAATTTCTCAAATTGTGGCCTCCACTGGTTAATTTCAAGTACCAGTGCAGCATTAAGCATGGCACTCATCTCCTTAATCGTGTCATCATCGACATCAGGGGAGTGGATCAAACACATCTCTAGAGGGTCTGATTATAAATTTAAGGTTGCTCTATCTTTCACGAAAGAGTCGATTATGTTAATGTTGTGGATATCGTTAACATCTTCTAACTATTTGCTCATGTTGAAAAAGATATTGAGCTCCAACATCATATTTCCGAAAGACAAATTCATAACTCCATTCCTACAGTTGATAATGGCATTGGATGTGGCAAGGAATGGGCAACCAAAAATAACGGGGATCTAAGTGCTCACATCTATGATGGGTTGAGTATTTGTAAGTGTTATGGTCTCATGCTTTTTTTATTGTCAAATTTTGTGGTGCCAAAACCTCCTGTGTTCCAAATCTTCTATTTGTATGTCTGGTACTTGTATGTTGATATTCAAGACGACATCACAATGGTTCAAGATATATACGGTGCTCTACTTTAAGATATGAAAGGTTATATACTTTGTCCTCTTCCGTATGCTTCAATGTTCAAAGCTACATTGATAAGAAGAGTGGTTATTCAAGACTCAAGTACAATTCAAGTTGAAGATTAAATTCAAGATGTAGAAGATCTCAAGATCAAGCTACATCAAGTAGAGATCTCAAGCTTAACCATCATCTGAAATAATGAAGTTCAATGTTCACACTTCATGTCCCAGGTATGATAGACCTTAGTTTGACCTTAGGATAGGTTATTTTGTATACATAATTCAAGATAAATCTTTTAACATGATGTTGGACTGTTCTAAGACTAGTCTTAGACCTTCTTTGACCATTCTTAGACCTGGTTCGACCAGTCCAAGAAATTCCTCGACCAGTCCTGAGTTGTTGAAGATTTTCAAAATTTTTTTAATTATTCTTCGACCAGTCCTGGAGATTGTTTGACCAGTCATAGGGATGTCACAAATCGTCCTTCGACCAGTCCTAGAACTTCGACTCAAACTCCACCAACCAAATCTGGTTTCCTACGACCAGTCCTGGGTCAACTTTGACCTGTCGTAGGTGGTCTACGACCAGTCGAAGGGTACCTACAACCAGTCATAGAACTGATTTTTAGATCGCGCTTAAAATTTTAAAATGTCGTTGGAGCTACGACCAGTTGAAGGGTCCCTAAGACTAGTCGTAGACGCAATCTTTGCATCTATAAATTGAACACGAAATTCAAAGTTTTGATATCGATTAATTTGAAGAAATTCAAGCCTCCACTCTGAGATAAGTTGTGTTCATTTTAAGCTAAGATGTGCATATTTAATATTCTTTTGTTAGCTTTTCGTATTTGATTTTATTCATATATTCCAATATTATTTTGAAAAGAGGAATTGCTATATTCCTTCTTCATTGAAATCAAAATCAATTAGAGTTACGCCCAATTTGATTTAATTTAAAATCAATTAGAACTTAGAACCATTTCTTAAGTGAGTATTGGATATTGAACGTTGATTCAAACTTCTACTCTGATTGGTTCTACCGGGATGCTACAAAAGGAGAAATCCAAGTATTTTACATTTATTGTAAATTCCTTTATTTTTGGTTTTGTTTGAGATTCGCCAAAAAAATCTCATTGTATTGGTTATTTGAGGAGAGCCAGAAAACTCAGAAAGTGTGGGTTTTTGAATTGTGTAAGCCCAAGTTAAAAGATACAATTGTGAAGGTTTTAGGTGAACTTGTAAAACCTGTTTGATAGTGAACGCTAATATCCCCCGTGTGAGGATATTACGAGTGGAGTAGCAAGTTGTGTGGCTGTTGTTTAACAGTTGGTGAACACACAGGCGAACCACTATATATCGGTGTGTTTTGTGATTGAATGCTCTTTTAATTTCTATATCTTTAATTATTCAGATTTGTGGAATGTATATGTGGATGTGAATGTTGTAATATTTACATTTCAAGCAAAGTGGGGAATGTTGTAATAATTTAGAATTTATTTCTTACTATTTCCTTTATTTCCTTTCTGTTTGAGTTCTGATATTCAATTTATTCTAGTAAGGTTGTCCTGCCATAAACCCTTGGTTTTTATGGTGCAAAGGTTGTCCTTAGAACAACATTAGTATCAAGCTCTTTATTTAAGTTTGCTTTACATTTCAGTTCTTTGATTTATTTAAAGTACTGTTCTTTATTTTTATAAGGTTATCATACTTCAATTCCGCTGTGAAATTTTAATTTAGCATAGTCCTATTCACCCCCCCCCCCCCCCCCTCTAAGACATATAGCTTGGCCTTTCCAGTATCCAAGACAATAAACCTACTGGATAGTAGAATTTATCAACTTGGACCAACACATCCTCAAAAATTTTCTTTTGAATAATCTGTCATCTCTTGGTTATACATAAATCTTTCAGAAATTTGGCGTAAGAGGGGATTTGTTATACAGCGTCCAACAGAAGGATGTTGACTTGCACTTGTTTCAGCACCTCTAGAAAATCTTGTGAGTTAGCTATAGGTTTTGATGCAATCAACCGCTGGGAATGGCGCAATCGGCTTACTCACTTTTTCTGGCTCTTCCTCACGTGGGGCATTGCTAGGTCTATCATTCTCAGTTTCTTCCGGGTCCTTAGGCTATTCAACTCTCGCCGGAATGATTTTGTCAATAATCTTCACACTCCTAAGAGTGGTAATAGACTTAGCCTGCTCCATCTGATTTGAAGAGCTTGTGTCACTTATTTCATATTGTGGTTTTGAGTTGGGGAGAGGCTTGGCTATAAGCGTCCATTTCTCCCCAATTGTTAAGTGTGACTCAATCCTTTGAATTGACAATGCACACATTCCCATTGTTATTTTGAGATCCTGGAATGCTTGCACCGTTTTCTAGTTGAATATCTCTTGTTTTGCATGAATTTCTGAACTGTATCCTCTTGAGGCCTCTTTTGATTTTAACAGTTGAGTAAGAGCCTCCTGTGGGTTAATCGTTTGACTATTCCTCCACATAAAATTTGGATGTTTCCTGTAGCTGGAATTGTATGTATTCGAGGTGGGTCCAAGGATTGAGTAAGCTACATGAGGTGTTACAGACAACATTCATTCACTATTATTATTCTCCTAACCTCTCTCGTGAAGCTTTTCATGGAAGCTTAGCTCTGGGATTTGCTGAAATTCGAGATCCTATCATAATCGAACAATCCGTGACAGCTTAACACCCATGCATGCACATTCTAAGGTTGCAAAGGAAATATGCTCTATAACTTGTCAAAACTCTATATCCTATCATATTAGAAATCCGAGTAATTTTAGTTCTGTATATACTACTCTATCATACATACTCATTGTTTGACTCGGTGCAACTATCAGACGGTCTAAAAATCATTGAACGCCATGAGCATTAGGAGGAAAAATCACCCTTAGCATTCACAGGTCATGTCCTGGAATGATATGAAAAAATAATTGGAATGAAATAAATGCATCAAGGTGGGCCCACGGTAAGGGCCACTCCGCACCATTATCAAGCAACACTTGATTCTCTTATTACTTCCTCCTGCTTTAGCCTCAGCTGGTACATTTCCTTCTTACTTTTCCTAGTATCACTCTCCTTGAGTTACATAAGGCTATTCCAATGATATTTAAGGTTATTCTTTTGACATAAGGTTATTCCATTGAAGTTCGGTCCCTATCCATATTAAAAGGGCCTTAGTCTTTTGTATTTTAGCGCAATGAGTGCATGAGCTCAACAGTTGAGGTGGCGCCCCTTATGCTGAGGGGACGAGCAACCATTGATGTCATGAATGGTTAAAAGAGAACCTATCCACATTCACCAATCATGCATTGGGAGCGGATTAGGTGAGACCCTTGGCTCACCCAAGACGGTGCGGCCGTTACTATGGCGCGTAACTTGATGCATGTATTTTATACATACAATGTTCATTCGTTTTCCCTGATCATTTTAGCGCATAATCACAAAATTGAAGCAGATCCAATTATCAGGTAAAACATATCACAGGAAACATTTCCTATGGTGATTGATTATTAATGAGCTACAAATTTTTAAGTCAAGCTGATATTTGGTTTTTTCCCTTCGTCGATGCATAGGTAACCTTATCAACGGATTGGATGACAAATAAAGATTACTGAAACATTAAGGTGAGCCCTAAGAAGTTTTTAATGGTAAGGCGTTCAAACACCACTATTTCCTAGAGTATGGTCCTCCTGAGATTTGGATCTTCTTCATTTTGGGATCATACCCTAAAATCACTACCAAAAAACGAGCAAGGGCTACGGATGATTGGAGTCTTTAGCTACGGATTTAAACCGTAGCTATTTAGCTACGGATTAAATCCGTAGCTAAAGACTCCAATCATCCGTAGCTTTTGCTCTAATTGAGGGTCTCATACAAGTTTTATGGGGGGCCCACCACAATTTTTGTGTTCAATCTAACCCGTCCATCCATTTTGAAACATAATTTTAATGTGTTATCTGAAAAATTAGAAAAAGTTAAAGTTCAAGTGGACCACACCATAGGAAACAATGGAGATTAAGTGTCTTTTGTTGATTTGTGGTGTGGTCCATGTGAGTCTTCTCTTTGCCTCATTTTTTTCGATTAAATTCGTAAATAAATCTCTGAATTGAATGGAAGGCACAGATGAATGATATACATCATGGTGGGCCACCTGGAAGCCCCCTAACATCACCGTTCATATCCGTTCGGCGGCCGCGTGCACAAAAAAAAGGCCCCCGCCCACTGCCATTTTCATCTCGCGCCCCTAGCTACCTCTCTCTCTCTCTCTCTCTCTCTCTCTCTCTCTCTCTCTCTCTCTCTCTCTCTCTCTCTCGCTCCTTTGTATCTTCTCCCCACTCTCTCTGCTGCTCCCTCTCTCTGCCTCTCCTTCTCCGTCTCCGTCTCCGGCCCTCTCCCTCCCTTTCTCTGCCTCTCCCTCTCCCTCTCCCTCTCCCTCTCACTCTCACTCTCTCTATCCCTATCTCTCTCTCTCTCAAAACCCTACTCCTCTCTCTCTCTCTTTCTATCTCCTCGGTCCTCTGCTGCAACATCAGGTATCTCCCTCTCCACTCGATCTACCGCACATCAAGGAGCATTCTGCTGCAATCAGGTATCTCTCTCTCTCCCCTTATCTATTCATATCAATTCGGGCATTTTTTTTTGGCATTTTCTAATCCTTCAAGTAACATTGTCCAATGATTTGTGTATTGGGAATATTTGAGTTTCGAATCCCTAATTAGGGATTTGTAGTATCGATTCCCTAATTGTGGATTAGTATAGAGGTGTTGTCTAAGAGAAGACAGTCATGTATCAGAGGTCTTTTTGGGTTTAGGGCCTTGTGGATTTGTAGTGTCGATTCCCTAATTGTGGATTTGCAGTGTCGATTCCCTAATTTTTTCGATTTTGGCTAATTTTATTTAGGGCTTTTTGGATTTAGGGCTTTGTCAATCTAGCTTGTGAATAGTGGCCATGGGATAATATTTTAAGTAAGAATATGCTGCAACCATTTGTATTCAAGCAAGAAAATGTTGTATATTAACTATGTATAATCTTGCAGTCCAAGAGATTTTTAGTGCATGAGCCATCAATGGATGGACCCACCATATCAATTGTTTGGATCACTCAAGCCGTGGGTCCCACTTGTACAAAATGGAAACCTAGTCTATTCTCCAGAATGTCAGCCCTAGCATTACATTAATACCTCTTTATTTATCTGTGGTTTGTTGTTTCATAACTGAATTTTGGTGGACTATGATTCTTCATAGAGTTGATGCCATGAAATGTTTCTTCAGGTTTCTTCATCCCAAGTAAAAAAATTTGAATTCTTATGCTCTTGAAAGTTGAATTATGATGGTTGATCTTGAGTTGGTATTTAATAATTAGGTTGTCCGAGACATTCATATCTTGTAATTAGATGAATGAATAGGGATTGATTTCTATGGGCTTTGGTTGCACATGTTGCAGTTCTTATTGGTGTGCAGTTCTTGTAAGAAAATAGAATACAGCTTTGAATGTATTTCCAATGTAGTGAATTTTTTAAGTTGTATCTGGTGGTAAACAGGGGCACTTATGTGATGAGATTTGAGGCTTCATCTCATCATCAATAATGCCAGGTTTGCTATTTTAAGATACTAGATTGTAATATCTTACTGATTGGATGTGTTTGAGTGTCCAAAAATAGTTGGACAGCAAGTTTTAGAAAGGCCCACTCATTCAATGGTTAGGATCACAATGTGGGGTAATTTGAAGATAATTCTCGGGTTTGAAATGTCCATGCGATATTTCGCATGTTACTCTAGTGTTACAAACTTGAGATTTAAAACTTTCTGAAAGAAAGTTGATAATTGAATACTATCTATTTTGGAGGCTATGTATTGCCGATTTTGTTCAGGCCATGACTGTCCAACAAGTTGAGGCACCTATGGATCTAAAGAAAGAGATGGGAAGATTAATATTTGAACAAAAGTATGGGGAAGCATTCACTCCCATGAATTGTTGGATGTTTATTTGGTTTTTAGATGATGCATATTTTTTTTAGTTTTTTAGAGTTTATAATTGAGTAGATGAGCGTGTGCTCTTGAAGTATTGTCTCTATTTTTTATTTTTTTTTATGACATCTCATCCTTATCCTTTTCTATATTTTTAGTTCTTCAATTTTGGGGCCTAACTTTTCTGTATGATGATATTCATTGTAGGATGAATCAATTCATACTGTAGATTTGAGTCCATACTCGTCTTTTGATTTTTAGGTTGCAAATGGATTATTGCCACTACAAAAGCTTTATCCAAGCAGAATATACCAAAATCACTAGGAAATTGATTTGGGTTTGTTTTGGATTTTTAGGTTTTTAATTCCAATTGCATAATCCAATGTAATCATTCCATTTACATTTTCTTTCTATTTTTTCACGATGATTGATTGCTTTTATTTAGTTGGTCATTGAAAAGGGAACTGGTGGCCTACAACTAGCTGTAGTTTACCTAACACACAATCCACTTTTACAAGCATTTTGTGCCAGGGTCCAATTGGAAACAAAATTCCTAAGGCACATCTTTTTTTCATATGCAGGCTAGTGCATTCAAAGGGCCTGTTTTCACCCATGCAGATGTCAAGCCTGATATGGAAAAAAAATGATTTAGTTACCTTAGCCTTGTATGAAAGCTTTGAAATGTTGGGGGTTTTCCCTAGAGAGAACAGTTGGATTAGGTTTTACCTCCTGTGTCCATTTCTCAGTCCTCAAATCTCAACCACCCAAATAGCGGGGAAACTCTCCTTTTCCTTTCATCCATTTAATACCTTTGAAAATTTCCATTGTCACAATGGTGGAATGGCCTCAAAAAATGAGATGAGAAGATCCTGATTCTATGAGAAACTCTACAAGAAGATCCACATTGGGACACAGTTGAATTTGTTATTCACATTTACTGTGTGGCATTCAACCATTAAACTGCTGTGCAATAAACGCTCTGCAACCAGTACCCACACTTTGCCTAGCTAAAGCGATAAAAGTCAAGGTTTATGCAGCTTTTAAGATGAAGGTTTCTTCACAAACCACAGGAGTTCCACTTAAACCTTACAGTATGAATTGTGCAATTTGTTTCAACCTTAGAACTTCAATTTTCCAAAAACAAAAATACAGGACATAAGCCCACTTCATTGCTCCCTTCAGTGGACAAGTTAGGATCTGCTGCATATGCAGGGAAGAAGAAATCAAACTGCAATATGGTTGATGGGCACATGAAGTAACTAATGCACAATGCCAAATAGATCTTCAAACCACCACAACAAAACTGACTTATCTGAGAATATCCAAAATTTTCATAAGACTTACAAACTACTGGGTCCATTTACACCCACCTTGACAACACCAGTGGCCTGACTTATCCCAACACACCACATTTCTGCAAACAGGCAAGCTAGCAGGTCAACTCATTTAGCCAATTGATTCATTATAAACACTTTTTTTTTTTTGGGCCAATGCATTATAAACACAAGAACAGAGATGTATGCAGTAGTATAAATCACCGAACACATACCTGATGACCATTACACTATTAAACATAAGTCAGCTATCTCAGTGAAGTCAGTTTCTGACTCAAGGTTGATCAAAGTCAACCAATGCAATAAAAGATGGATGGTTAAGGAGTCGAGGGAAGGAGCTGGGATTTTAGGGATTTTGGGCATCTGAAGAGTAACAAGATGTAAACAGTTGAGACAAGATTTCCAAGATTGCTCCGAGATGGAGATGATTGGAAATTGGGATAATCTGTAGCTATTGCAATAGGAAGAGCTGATTGGATTATGGTGTTATTTTTTGTAAGGTTGTTTGAGTAGGCTAGATGCATCCCATGACTGACATGAGGGGCCCGGATGAGATCCTTTAGGATGGGGATCGGGTTTAGATTGAGAGCAAGGGAGTAGGGTATAGGCCCTGTAAAGATCTTTGATATATATATAACAACACCTCCACCTACACTTGTGTAACTACGCTAGGAGTGTCAATGGGCCTGGAAAATCAGAATTTTAAATAGAAACGGCCTGCGGCCGAGCCCAAAACAGTCAAAATCCAGGTCGAGACCAACCTCAAGTCCCGGCCCATGGTTTACTAATGCAGCCCTTGATTTAGTGGACCACATTTTGTATGGAACACTTGCATATTTTAAAAAAATCCTCAAGATTGGATGATCCAAACCATCCAATCTTTAGCCTCTTTCTAGTTGAATGTGTACTGTTGTAGTATTTGTTTTCTTAACCATCTTAAAACTGAAAGTATCTTTCTTTTATGAAATATCTCATTGTAGTGGTTTCACAGAAACCACATTGGGTAGAGCAAAATGTTAGCAACATTATTAATTTGTTGTAAAAATACAATGATTGCAAACTTCTTAATACATAGTATTTGGTAGATAATATCTGTATGGGTTCAATCATCTGATAGCACTTCTCGAATCCCTAACTTTTGAGGTTTTTAGTGCATGAGATACGTATTTCCAACTTTAATTTTCTTCTAGGTGCAGGTTGAAAATGGACCCCTTGTTTAATCGAGATCCGGCTGTAATGAATAGGGAGTGGATGACACTAAGTTTCCCAGACCCACGTTTTCTTTCTGGAATCAGAAGTTTTTCAAAGTTTGCACAAGAAAACCTTCCTGGTAGAGAATCCGTTCCTTGTCCATGCACCACTTGCAGATGTGCACGTTTTCCGGTTTCTTATGATGATATGGAAATACATCTAATGAAAAATGGATTCGACCCAAGCTATAGGGTTTGGAACATGCATGGGGAGCATGTATCACCTAACTGTACTGTACGTGAATCAAGTTCTCAACAATACCATAGTGTCCCGAACTTAAACGAGGTTCACAACGCGATCGTTCAAGAACTTGGTGGTAATAACCTAGATGAAGTTGTACAGGATGAGCCCAATGTGACCCCTATAGTTGAAGGCGCCTTTGGAGAAAATGAAACTAATGAGTTTGAAGCAAATCTGCGAGACGCAATGACTGAGCTATACCCTGGGGCCCAAGATTTTACCGTGCTGACTTTCATTGTACAGCTTTTCAAATTAAAGGTGAATCATGGATGGAGTGAAAAAAGCTTTACAGAGCTCCTTCAACTACTGAAGAAGGTGTTACCTTACGGTAACAAGGCCCCAACTAATACCTACCAAGCGAAGAAGATCATTACAAAGTTGGGTCTTGATTATGTGAAAATCCATGCTTGTCCAAATGACTGCATCTTATACTGGAGAGAGAACGAGATGAAAACCATTTGTCCAAATTGTAAAACTTCTAGGTACAAGACTGAAATGGATTCTGAGAAAAAACAATCTCGAATACCTAGGAAGGTGTTAAGGTATTTTCCATTAACACCAAGGCTACAAAGAATGTTCAGTGTGCAATGGTTGGCGAAAGAAATGTCTTGGCACTCAACCAGGAAATTTCAACATGGAAAGATGGAGCATCCGGCTGATTCTATTGCATGGAAGAATCTTGATGACAAGTATACAGATTTTTCAGCTGAGCCTCGCAATGTTCGATTGGGTTTGGCTACAGATGGGTTTAACCCATTTGGCACTTTCAGTATGTCACATAGTTCATGGCCCGTTATGTGTGTGACGTACAACCTTCCACCAAAGCTTTGCATGAAACCTCAGTTTACTATGTTGACTTTGCTCATTGAGGGACCGCGACAACCGGGAAAGGATATTGACGTTTATTTACAGCCATTGATTGATGAACTGCAAAAGTTATGGCGAGAAGGGGTCACGACGTTCGATGCATACCATGAAAACAAATTCAACATGCGTGCCGTTCTGCTTTGGACAATCCATGACTTTCCAGCATATGGTAACGTTTCTGGTTGTAGGACAAAGGGTAAATATGGTTGTCCCGTATGTGGTCCTAACACAGATTCTCTACGACTCCAATATGGAAAGAAACATGTTTATATGGGCCACAGACGATGGTTGCCAATGTCAGAACAGGCTAGGAAGGACACAAGTGCTGGCACGTTCAACAAGAAGGTGGAGATACGACGTCAACCGATCCGTCTGGATGGGATTGAGGTCAAAAGACAAACCGCGAACTTGAATATGCAGTGGGGGAAGACTGGGAAGAGTAATATAAGGGGTATTGAAGGAGGTCGACAAGAGCTGGCGGATGATGTTGAATCACCGTGGTTCTTCAAACGGTCTATATTATTTAATCTGGAGTATTGGAAAGATATTCCCGTGCGTCACAACCTTGATGTCATGCATATTGAGAAAAATATATGTGAAATCCTAGTTGCCTTGATGTTGAACACGCCTGGCAAAACCAAGGATGATGCTAATGCACGCAGGGATCTGAAACAATTGGGAATTAAGAAGCGTCTATGGCTGAAAAAGAACAATGGTAAGGTGATTCAGAAACAAGGTCCTTTCTGTCTAAGAAAAGAAGAGAAAAAACTTTTCATCCAGACTTTGCATGAGCTGCGTGTTCCTATCGGTTTTAGTGCGAATTGGAGGACCATCGTAAAGGAAGATTGCTTGGATTTAAAGGGAATGAAGTCTCATTCGTATCATGTGTTGATGCAACATCTGCTCCCAGTTCTCATCCAGCATGCATTCAGGGATAGGAAGGTCATTCGTCCTATAATTACAAGCTTTTGCACATTTTTTAATGCCTTGTGCTCGACAACCGTAGACCTTCAAACACTCCTTACTCTCGAGAGGGGCATGGCTAGGACGCTATGTCAGCTTGAAACTATATGCCCGCCATCGATATTTGTCATTATGATGCATTTGTCGATCCATTTGGCTTACGAGGCTCGCATATGTGGTCCTGTATACTACCGATGGATGTATCCATTCGAAAGGTACGCTGTGAGCTTAGTAAGAATAAATCGGCTTAATATCTACATTTGCATGTATATATAATGTCTTATTAACTTTGTCAGGTTCATGAAGACATTCAAGGCCTATGTCCGTAACAAGACACGACCTGAGGGTTGTATTGCAGAGCAGTACATCCAAGAGGAGACGGTTATATTCTGCAATCAATATAAAGGAAAACAGAAAACATGCCTATTGGAAAGGCTGGAAAAACGGTTTAACGGATTCATTCCAGGACTACGTAAGTTGGAAGATATCGTTGATGATGACCCTAATGATGACGACGTTGGTCCAGTAGGTTCGGCTCAAAGTGTTATCCTAGCAGGTATTGAATACGAACAAGCTCGTACATGGGTACTGAAGAGTCATCCCAGCTACGACAAGTGGGAAGGGTATGTACAATAAGCTCGTATATGTGTATGTATATATATATATATATATATATATATATATATATCTTCCTTACTTTATGCTATTTCAATATAACAATGTTATTGAATATCGCGCAGGAAGCACAAAGATTTCTTGCAGCGATGCTATAAGAGGACCAACAGGGTGCCTAGCGAGGACGAATTCATATCTTGGTTGAAGAGGGAACCAGAGTTCATTGAATCTGACGATAATGAATTTAAAGATGTAGTGAGAGGACCTCTAGCTTTTTCTATTGAATACAATAAGTATTGTATTAATGGTTTCCTATTTGTCACTAAGGACTATGAGGAGAATAAAACGAACCAAAACAGTGGGGTTAGGACAGAGGGTATGACAACCTTCCGATCAAGTGCTAAGGATATCAATACAGTGGATGAAAATCAACCTTACTATGGAGTCCTTCGTAGAATTATCCAATTGGAATACCGAACAGGGTACAAGCCCGTCCTATTTAAGTGTGATTGGGTGAAAGTGACACATCATGGTGTTTCTTTTGATGTCGAAGCGAATTTGAGATTAGTAAATTTGTCTAGTCTTTACAGTTCAGACAAAGTCGGTGACGAGCCCTTCATTCTTGCAGAGCATGCCACGCAAGTTTTCTACTCCAGAGATCCAAAAAATGCTGACTGGCATGTCGTCTTGGAGGTTCCCAAAAAAATTTTTGTCGAAGAAGAGACATGCGTTCTATCGGAACGATTAGAGGCTGTAAGCAATGCCGATGCAGGACCGGATCTTACCTCATTAGCAATGGTTGATGAGTTGATATTCGATGAATCTGAAGACGTTAGTGTTGTGGTCGAGAAAACAAAGAAAAGAAAACGATCAAAGAGAATTTACTGATTTGTTTGTATTTTCTAAGCATGTAACAAAATGATATTTATTGGAGGAAATCTAATCAAGGTTTGGATAATATATGTGAATTTTTTGTACTTTATCTGTGATCTAAATTATTTCTTAACCATTAGCTTTTTTTTTCTTTTCTTTTCATATTAGCGAAGAAATAGGCACATGGATTCACAACCAGAACTATTGGGTGCGCAGGTGCCTGAGAGTACAAATACAAGCAACACCAAACGTAATAAGATACTTCTCCTTAATTATATTTGAAAATTTCCTTTTCTTATATATTGGCATAATCAATTATGTGTATATATAACTATTATTCTTTTTATGTAATTGTGTCAGCTTCTTCTTCATCTAGAAAGAGAGGCATTACTAGGGGGGTCTCTTTACTTGTGCAACCTGATAGGAAAAAAGTCCTAAAGACAAATGAATTCGGGCAACCGAATGAGGATTGCTCCGATCATAGAGACTTCGCATCGCATGTCGGTGTCCTCACTCGTTCTCATATCCCAATCATATACCAGGACTTTCGCCGGGTGCCTCATGAACAAATTCGTATGGTCACAGAAAGACTGTCACAGTTTTATGAGTTTGAGGGTCAAAGTTGGGATGCAAGTCTTGAGTACGTTATAAAACGCATCAATGAAGCGTGGAGGAATTACAAGAGAAGATTGACTGCAAAATATGTTAAAGACAAGGATCCTATTGCTGTGAGAGATGGTCCTGCCCCCCCAGGTATCCCTATGGAGGATTGGAGGGTCTTCGTGGATCAACGCACCACCGAGGAATTCAAGAAGGTAAGCGTAAGGAATAAAATCAATCGGGCCAAGCTAAAAGGACCTGCGTGTCTTGGGAGGCACAGCATGGCTGTTACTCGCCATAAGATGGTATGTATTTAAAAATAGATATTATAGTTTAAAATTGAATTTAAATTTGAATTATCATTCATCTAAATTTATTAATGATATGTATTTCAATGATATGTAATGTCCTAAAGGCGAAGGAGAAGAATCTTACGTCTGATGCCGAGATAAGTAGATGTGAAGTCTTCTTAAGAGCCCATACAAGAAAGGACAAAGTTGTCCAGTATCCTGACCTTGCTGTAAGTGCATCCCTCGTACCACTAACTAGTACCCTTATGAAAAGCCTATGTATAACTTTGAATTATATTGCATTCATTTGTATTTTTTCACAGGAAAAACTAGAGGAGCTCTCTAGTAGCAATCCTGCTTCTAGATGACCGGCATGGATGATGCCCTTACAGAGGTAATAATAAAATTTAAAAATTACTTAAGTTTTATGGTAATTATGAATATTTTAATAACTTGATTTACAATGTTTTACAGTTGGTTGGTGCTGACAAAAGAGGGCGAATGCGGGGTCTAGGTTGCTCAATAAGCAAGGTAGGACTGAAGAAGTCAGCCCCTGCTCGTTCAAAGGTAGAGAATGTGACAAAAGAAAAAGAGGGCGTAGTTCAAGAGTTAACTCAGGTGAAGAAAAAATTAGATGATGTGACTCAAGATATAGTTGAGATGAAGAAAACATTGGTGGATATGCAGAAAGGGAGAGAGTCTTCTCAAAATCTCTCATCACCAACAGTCGTTAAATCTACTCAGGCATCGTCGGTATGCAAGTATAAATATTTTTTTTTACTGTATTGAGCTTACAATTATATTATAAGCGCTAACAATACCAATGCCATTTTATGTGTAAATGTAGCCGGATATTATATATATCGGTAAGAGATGCGACTTGCTTGGTTTTGGAAAACGTGGTGTAGTCGCTCGTGGTGAAGTACACGAAGTTAATCCAAATGCAACTGTCCATTGCGAACCGTTGGAGGATGGAGCTTTTGTTGTTATCTTGACTGAGGTTGTACAACCTCACGCTCCTTTGTGGAAAGAAGATGGGTTCGCATCTACACTTGGAGAGGTCGGTCTGGGATCATTTGTGCAATGGGGGAAAGAGGCTTTGAGAATTCAATAATTTGAACAAATTTGGTACTCTATAATTGAACATGTGTAGTGTGCATTTTGAACTAATTTTGAACATGTAGTGTGCATTTTGAACTAATTTAGAACTAACTTGGCACTTGTTTTTTTTTTTTTTTGAAATATTGAATGAATTTTGTACTCTATAATTGAATGTATTTATAGTCTTAGGCTCCATTTGGTCATCACATTAGTGTTTATGAAAGCATTTTTAAAAAAAAAAAACCAAATGGAGCCTAAGCCCTTTTTTAACTCCGCCAATGCAACTCCTTGCATTGCCGGTCCCAAGCCCGGATAAAGGAGGAGGGAGAAGGGCTTTAGAATGAGATCGTCAACTATGGAGGAGATCCTGAAAATTCAGTGAGTATCACTTGTTTTATGGTTTTACTTGTACATTCCTATATTGATTACTCAAGCATGACGATTATGCGCATTCTTTCAGGTGGATGTTGCATGTGGGAGGATTGGAGCTGCATATGTCAGATTCAAGCATATGGTACGTCTCTTGTCAAGAATATTGCACATGTGTAGTTAATCAAACAATACATTATGTGATATCAAGCAATTCCACTCATCAGGTGGACGGTACTGATGCAACCCAGGCAAATTCAAACGGATTAGGGTGAATTGGATGGGATTTAAGGCCCTGTTTGGGCAACGGGATTAGAAGGGATTAGGTGGGATTGTATTAAAAAAACATCATTATTACCCATGGCAGGGATTGTCCCCTGATTCCATGGGATTAGATTAATGCTCTGCTTTGTTGGTAATACGGTGGTACATTGAATGGATATACCCACCATCATTTGAAATTACCAAAATAACACACATGTATTATATCTAAACCGTTCATTTGTTTTGTAACCTCATTTTATGGTATGGGCGGAAAAATGAGGTAGATCCAAAACTTATGTGGCCCCAAAGAAGTTTTCAACAGTAAGTATTCAATCCCCGTTGCTTTCAGTGGTGGGTCCACTTGAGCTTTAGAATTACCTGATTTTTGGCCCATGCTCTAAAATAATCTCAAAAAATGGGTGGACGGTGTGGATATAGCCCACACATCAGGGTGGGACCTACACAACTTGCAAGCATTGAGTGAAATTGGCACGGGACCAATGCAATTCCATCCGATCTAATTCCAAGCTTTTCCAAACATGGAGTGGAATTGGCACGGAACCAGATGAATCCAATCCCACCTAATCCCTTCTAATCCCGTTGCCCAAACAGGGCCTAAAGGTAATGATAGTGATGTCAGTGGATTGTATTAAATCCATGGGATTGCTATATCTCGGGATCACAATCCGGTGTTTGTTTGGCACGCCTGGCCAGTCCCGGGATTTATCTTCCAATCCCATCCAATCTGCCTGGCCAAACAGGCCTTAAGGGCTTGTTTGGGAGCTTGGATTTGGAATGCTTTGAAATCCAAATCACAATTACATTGGAATCAATGTGATTCCAAATCCTCATTTGTGTTTGGTTGAAATGCATTGGAATCCAAATCTTCAGTTTTGAAAGCTTGTATTTGGAGGGCATTGGAATTCTTTAGTATATTCACAAGACTTAGATTTGATTAACTAAATTAGCTTTCATATCTCAATTTGTGTATGCGTGTACACACACACCCCGACGATATTTGATAGAATGATTGTAATAAGCCCATTAACGTATATACTTTGCTTTGGATTACACCCAAATCTTAGCATTTTGCTGAGATTTCAAAACACACCAAAAAGGTAGATTTGAAATTCCTCCAAATCCAACACCATCAAACACAAAAAGCACCCATTTGGATTTTGAAACACCCATTTACCACTAAATCCAAGGTGCCAAACAGGGTGTAAGCAGTCAAGCATTGCATGATTGGGATGAGGTCCATCTCATTTAACTAAGTGTCATACTAAGCAGTGGAGTGCTGCATAAGAAGGCTGAGGTCTATCTCATTTAACTAAGCATCACACTAAGCACTCGAGTGCTGCATGTGAAGGCTGAGGTTTATCTCAGTCAACATAAATGACAGGAAAAAAAAACAGCTGGGGATCCAACATTGTGCTGCCCACCAGCAGTTTGGTGAGGCCCACGGTCAGCCCACCAGCTGCCAAGGTCAGGGAGAAGAAATGCCCTCTGTTGCAGGCTGCCTTGGAAGTCATTTTATGGCCTGACTATCCGCTCAACATGGCCAAAACAAGGTTGTTTTTTAACTTGGATTTTTTGGACGATATCAGCCCGAGCTGTAGCTCAAACAGAGTTTGTCTTGAGAGCAGATTCTGGACTGAGTTTCAGCCCCAACCTGGGTAGTACCAAATCAGTGCTCGAGCGGCCCGGGTACTCGTGCAAAACGACACTACAGAAGTAGAGATTGTCAATTTGTGTCGAAACAATCCATGCCCAGCTATGCTGGTCTTATCTACCATAGCCTTGAAAATTTCGAATACCCCCAACGCCATAGTCGGCATCAATTTTGCTCAGTAAGTTCTATCTCATACATCATAATTATTTCCATTCCTTCTCATGAAAAGCATGTAGGATATACATGTAGGATCATAATTATATTCATTCCTTCTCATGTAGGATCTGATGTACTGCGAGCTCCTGATGTGTTGCCAACAACAGTTCTATCAGATGCCTTCACCTAATCCATTTTCATTGTATCTTCTGTTGCTGCAACAATCTGGGCTCGGAGTCCTGCTTTTGTCGTTTGATAGAATAGACAGAAAATCTTCAGATGGATATTACATATTTCTTTAAGGAGTTTATATCCACAAAAAATGTGAACATTTACTATGTTGTAAAAGAACAGGGGAATAAGGTGTATTTGAAGACCCCTTCTATTGATTGAAGCATGCACTTTTAGCTTGGTATTGAGATTGGTTCAATCTTTATGTTAAATTCTCAGTTGCATGATCCTTCTAACCAGATGCTGCTTCTGTATTGCACTTCCTCTCCCACTTCCTAGTTATTTATACTTGTTAACATTTGAAACTGATGCTTTCCTGCCCCACACCTGATTTGTTGACATTTCACTTCACGCTTCGTGCAACTGTAGTAACTGAATTTTTCAGGAAGGTTTTGATTAGCTGGTTGAGATGACTAATATGAAGACTGTTTTTTGTTTTATTGTACTTGGAAGTTTCACAGGCATATGGCATGCTCATTTCAAACAAATATGCTATTAAAGATTAAGATTTAATTGTGTAAACCAATTCCACTTCTGTCAAAGCGAGTTTGATTTTGTATAAAATGATAATTGTGAGCTAAAGCCTAGTTATATTAAGAATTTTTGTATTTTTTTTTCCATCAACTTCTGCTAAGCTTAATGTTGTTCATGAAATCTTTTTTTCAGATTTCCAAAGGGAAATTGAAATTTCTGATTATAAGGATCTTTCTAAGTTGGACCTTTTTTTTTTTTTTTCAGGCCCAGGATCTACCAATCATAGCTAGAATGGAAGGGAGAGTGATTGGGTATGTTCGGATGGCACAGGGGCAGTTGGAAAATGTTTCTACCAAGCAGTCTCAAGCCAGCCAGGTATTTCATTTCAGCTCCAATATTGTCTTCATCCAGGCAAACAATCTTCAAAAAATGGGGGATGAAGCTATGAATTATGGAAAGTATATGGTAATAGTTCACCACCATTTTTAAGTTGATGGTGATTCATCCATTGGACTCATGCTAACATGTATGGCAATCCTCCTATCTAATGCTTCTATTGTGATTCAGCATAACTCAAAATCACACTAACTGACACTAACTGTGCAACTCTAGCTATCCAATTGGTGGAACTCAAATGGGCCATGGCTATACAACTGTATTGTATCCATACACACCATGGCCAATATGAGAAAGGGAGTCAAATTGGCATACTAAATATTGAATAGTTGTATTGGCTAGTAAGGCATACAAAACCCTGTTTTGTGATTTTTCTTAAAAATTTCCCACCTTTTTACCTATTTCCTTCATTCAAAGCTTAGAAGAATGACAGAAGGGTTGAAGCCTTTTCTACATGGCTAGTAGATTTAGCATATGCTGCAATTATGCCTGATTGTATACTTTACCAAAAAATATTACACTAAGAATTACATGGAAAATCCACAATAGAGGAGATCAATTGCTTTAACTTGCATTTTTCTGTTGTCTTCCGTTTCCTGCTTCCACTTTCATCACTAACATCTTTCTCATTCATGACTTCTTGTATATGATTAAAATAGGGAAAAAATTTACTATGTTTCATGATTAGAAATTGGAAAAATCTGAATTTTTTGTGAATAATATGGCTAAGGTTCGTAACATCTGCTACCAGTAATAAAAAAAATTGACTGCATTGAATCAAAGAAAAATAGAATAAACTGGATTTCTCTCGAAAATCCCTCATTTGAAGCTAGGAATAAAAAAATGGTTATGTAAAAGTAACAGTGGGACCTCATTACGCAATAACAGGGCTGTAATGTAATGCTTGATCTAAAATAAAAAAGGCTTGTAATGAGCCTGTAATGACTGTAACAGGTTTGTAATGGGACTGATAGCCGATGGTGCGCTAAAAGCATTGGATCATTTCTGTGTTGTATTGTAAATGTTTTGCAAAGCTGACTTTCTTCTTCTTCTTCTTCTTCTTTCTTTTGTTTTTAATTTCCTTCTTTTTACATCAGCTAGGTAGAAATGAAATAATTTGCTGAGTTTCATTTGTCGGCACTTCCATTTTCTAAATGTTCTCTATACCAATCTCCCTCTCAGTTGTTTCGGACTTCTTTAGATTGAAATTGAGCTAACCAACACAGCGTGTTCTTTCTACTGCAAAAAAATGGAAAAACAAGTCGAGATCTTTTGCTATTTTCATTTTCTCAGAAAAAGGCTTTCTAATACTGCATGCATGGAGCCCTGCTCATCCTTATGCAAGTTCATTTGTAGAGCAGGTTTGCAAGTTCTGAGCTTTCCATCAGGTGGGATGCACTGTTTAGATCTTCTGGGCTAGAAATTAGGCCACTTCATACCTCAGGTGGGTCACAACAATATACATACAAATGCACGGTTGGAAAATTTGTTTCAACAGTTAGTTTACTTTGTACACCGTGGCCCACTTGAGGAGTGGAACAGCCTGAAACTTTTAGGCCAGAAGATTGAAACATGTAGTCCTGATAGGGGTTGGGTCATGAACTTTCTTCATTGAAGTCATCATGTGATCCTATTGAATGCAAATGGAGAAAGACACTTCACCCTTCTAGGAAAAGGGTAGGGAGATGGACTGTGGATGAAGACAAGCACTTAAAAATAGCTGTGACTTAAAATAGCTGTGATGCTTTCGGCAAAAAACTGGATGACAATTGCTCAGTTTGTCCCTGGCCGAACTCAAGTTCAATGTAGATAGAGGTATTTCAAAATAATTTCCTAAAAATTTAACCTGACCAATTGCTTAAAACCATTAGTTACTATTCTGCCCCCATCTTTGATAAACAGATTCTCTTCTTTCTTATTGGTAAGTTGAGCATTTTAAAGTATATTTTATCCACAAATAGTCGAAAGGGCCATGAAGAGATGTTGGATCAATGGTTTTGTCTTTCCGAGAACATCGAACGGTTGACACAAGTTTTTTTTCAGCATCTCATCACTGCATACTCACGCATCAACACTCGGATTTATTTCTCTCACTATCGAGTTCTATGCTTGCTGTTCAGAACTCGCATTGGTTTCCAAGCTTCCATCTGATTCCTGGCCTTCTCATTTGAACAGCATCGATCCCAGTACTGGATCAATTTTTTTGCATTTCATGTCTCCACCCACATCTGATGTAGAAGAGTGGCCATTGAATTTGATCAACCTCATCTGTCATCACCTTTCTATGTTCCCTGCATTGTTTGAGTGATCAACCTCATCCGTCGTTTTCTCTTCTATGTCCACCGCAGCCAAGTTACACCCTCTCCTACAGCAGCTGTCAGGGGATGACAACTTGGTTGTAGGAAGAGCATCTGTTTTGCCTTCCGAACAGAGGAATGATCCTCAACCAGTAACTGGATTTGACATACTATTACTATTTTCTGCAGTATGTTCTTTACCGCAGCTTCATGGATTCCTGAATCACAAGCTTATCTTCCTCTACAACTGAACATCATTTCTAGAATCATGCTAGATGATCAACTGGCATCTTCTCTACCCTAGTCATTGAATTCAGAATGGCGTCCCATCAAGACCCATGTCAGCTTGAAAAGGAATAGAGGGATTTTCAACAAAGTGCCTATCAGGTTGTCACCACTGCCACTAGGACTGATCTCCTGCATTAAGCTCTTTGCTTGTGATTCTCACCGTCTAACAGAGTCGCCTTTTCCTCATTTACAGTGGCAGCACCATTATCGGACAGGCTCATATTCATGCTAGTAACTGACTGAGGTCTGGATCAACATCGATATCCTTTCGACACACATTCACATTTTCAACAGCGTGATCTAGACTACATCCGCTCTTGGTTGATGTTTCATCATGTGGATGGTCAATGGGAACTGAGACTGGGACTTCTTTGGAAGAGGCAACAGGTTCCCATACTGAGCAGTTGGCATATCAGGTTCATCAAATCAGATGATGTCAGGACTCGTCTTGATCATGTAGTAAAGAGAATGGCCTGCGACTCATTTGCCCCCTCCAACCTTTGTACCGACAATGGTAGATGAAATCTCCTTTCTTGCACAATATTATTACAATGCAACATTGTAAATAAATCAAAGTTAGCTAATTCCTAATTGTAGTTGATGCAAGAAATTTCTTTCTAAAAATTCAATTCTTCTGCTCCTTTGACTGAGAAGTAGAACATTTTCCAATTAATGCTTGGTTTCAGCAGCTTTTGTGGTTGAAGATGCATTGCTTTCTCCTATCTGATGATTCAGGCACCTGAGAACAGGTCTCAGAGGCTGTAACTGCTCCAAATCTTCTAATCATTGTAGCTTTCAAACACTTCCTTAGGCAGGTTCTCCAAGTTCTAAAAGGTTGTCCGACGGCATATGATTTCTCATCCCGCATTCGCTGCAAGCGGCTGTGAATTTTCACCCAACCAATGATGAGAATTATCAGGATAGACACACTTCATACATGTTTGCCAATAAAGAACACTTCATAGATGCATGCTAACAACAGAATGTTATAAATACATTGGATGTGTTCACAAACATGCTACTTTTGATTTCATATCTATAGAAATGCACCATGCACATTAATAAACAAAAACTAGACATTTCATGTGCATTGTTACATTCAACATGCACTCATACATGAATTAAACAAATTAGCCGACATACCTCACATCCACATTCTAAGGCAAGCTTGAAGAACCAAGTGAAATCGAATGCTTAAAGCAATTCGGATAGCTTAATCTGAGATATCCATAGTTGATGCAAGAAATCGTCTTTTAAATGAAAGAAAGAAATGAAGAAGATCATTAACTCACTACTATGGTCTTCCATCTTCACTTTTGTTCCAAAGCCTCACAGAAATGCTGTGGCCTCAAATTGGTTAAAGAGAGAGCAAAGCATGTTTAGGATGATAAAATTTCGAGGTTAGCAAAGTTAAATATGTAAGCTCCTCTTACAGTTAAAGAACCAAATCATAACAGTTAAGGCCTTAGACTCAACCCCAAGAATTTGTGTAGGTTTTTCTACGGTTTAGACTTGATGGACAAAAGAGAGGCAGTGTGGTTTTTTCTTTTCATTGTTTCAAAATTTATGTGGGCTTGTCTTCCTTGACCTTTTTCAATCTCATTTTGCATGATGATCTTACTTACATGAATCTTCATTGTAACTCTAACTTTCATTATTGAATGTGCTGAAGCTTATTGCGTTAGAATTATTTTTATTTTTAAAAGCCATTATATTATATTATCTATTTGCATCATATCATTGGAAGAAGGATATTTTCTATTTTATTTATCATGCATTGGAAGAAGGATATGTTTCTCACATTTAGCATGCTTCATATTTGTACAGGTTTTTTTTTTTTTTCAGTACGAAAACTGAAAGCTGTACACGGTGGACAGATAGCCAACTGAAAACTGTACAACTGAAATCTGCAGAGGCAGAAAGGGCAGCAGCTGAACAGGAGAAGTGTGAAAAGGAGAATTTTTCTTAGGTATTTTAGTCCAAATGCAGCCTAATCTAACTTTGATTTATTTGAAAACTTGGCTGGTTATTCATTCATGTCGAAACAATGAAATTCTGTCATAACTGGACAAAAAAGCGTCTTCTGGTCATAGATGAACTGTTATTAGCATTCCTTTTTTGTCACTGTCTTCGTCCAGACTCTTAGTTGGCCCCAGTAGCAGCAGATAAATGGATCTGACTCTGCCACATTGTGATATTGCATTGAAATCTTTCTGCTTTACCTTATCGATCAGAAGAGAAGGATACACTGTGAAGGCTCATTGATGTTGTCATCATAGTAGTAGCTTTGTCCCAGCCATTTGTGGTCAGCTTTCACATGGAATGCATGAATCTTGATGTTTTCCTCGGAATGAGAACAGTTGAAAACAGAACTTGATTTCTCAAACCTGATGAAGTTTGAAGGATAAATCTTAATGTTTAAAAAATACATCAATTCTTTTTACTTGACCCAATTTCTGATGAATTTACAAGGATAGAAGGTGGAGATTTGTTGGGTCCTTAGTGAGAAACTAGAGATGATGTTTGGCCGAACAAAAAGGTGTTTTTGGTTTTGCTAGCAATGGTGTTTTTGGTTGAACTAATAGAGACTTTTGTTTTCTAGGTCCGATTGCACACACTAATTCTAAGTCATAGAAAGTTACATTTATGGATTTCATTGAAATAGTTATATTTCTCTCTCCATTGTGGACACTATTTCTTTCTTTCTTTCTTGCGTGAACTGTGTTGCTGGTTGAAATGAGTCCCTATACAAAGATATTAGGCTGGTCCACCTGATGCATGGCTAAGATGTCCTACAACGATGGCAGGTTTATAATTGATTTGTCTACAGGTAGTCAGAATTTCAATTCTCAGATTTCTATCAACCTTTTTTTTTTTTTTTGGTGGACCAATGGGCAGGCCTGATTTTTCTGCCTATAAAATGGATCCTGCATGATTGCATGTATGCAGATCTCGGCTTCTTTTTTTCTTTTTTCTTTTTTCTTATTTTGGGGTGCCTGGATCGCATTTTATGGAAATGGAGTTGAATTCTATAGAAAAACGAATTCTGCTGCTTTAGAGTCATCAATTCTCATACAGATTATCAAAATCAATCATGTGAATATTACATATTGAAAGGTTTCAAAGCTTGTTTGTACCATAATCAGTTGCATAAAAAACATACACCATTTCACAGTTTATAGTCTATCCGCCACTATTTCACCCTCTCTAATGATATGAGACAGACCATTGAGATTTCAAGGAGGCTGCTTCCAGATTATACACCGAGTAATGCACTATATTGCTTTTTTGAACATATATAAGCAAAGGAGAGAAACATGAACCAGACACCAGGAATAAATGAGAAAAACAGAGCAGGAAACCTCTTATTTTACAATCAGCGACAGTGGCAGATGCATGCAACAAATTAGAAAACAGGAAGCAAGAAACCTAGGTACTTGCAGGTGGAAACAGGTTTTTGCTTAACTAGATAGTGCTAGAATAGAAATGTGGAAATACTAATACCAACCTGATCTTCATCATCTTCAGAATATAGCTTTCTTTCCAGATCCAAGAATCCATTAACGTGAATAATAAGAAGAAAGTAGAAATTTTGAAATCCAGTAGCCGAAACCTGATGTCCTTCTACATTCACCTCAAGAAGAGATGATATTCCTTGATTCTCAAATTCCAAGTAGAGAAACAGCAGAAAATCATCAAAATTGAAAAGATGAACAGAATGACAGTTCATCATATAAAATTGCAAGAAAAATGAAAAGAAGAAAATTCTAAAATCAATTCAGCTATAGAGAGATGACGAAAATACCTGGAAGCATGAGAAGGAGATAAAAAAAAAAAAAAAAAAAAATCCACTTTTATTATATCTTTTGCCTAAAGCAGAGAAAAAAATCAGCTTCAAGTCAATGAGTCTATATCCAACTGCAGCAGCCACTCAGGTTGGAAAGATGATTTGCCTCCGAAAAATATAAGGAATACAATATTAACGAGATAAAGCCAAAAAACTATCAACTGATCGATGTACATACTGGCTGATTATCTAGTTATTCGATGTTTTAAGTAGAAATGAGCTAACCTTGAAAGCTTTTTCACAGTCATAATATATATTCACCCTATCAAGATCTCTAAATTATAAAACATGATATAGCTATATAAAAAAACACTCACACGGAACTTCATAGGTGGTCAACTGATCGATGTACAACTGTGAAATCTCAATGTATTGTAGCAGTTGTCATTGTTGTTTCTTGCATTGATAATATGAAAGAAATGGTGGGTTTGAAAACTGCCATCTTCAACTGATGGGTTAACATTGTGTCTGCAACTCACTCTTTATTCGTTAGCTCGCTATTTGTTATCTTCAACTCACTTTTTTTGTCAGCTCACTATTTGTTGATTTTCATATGGATTTTTAGGTTGCTGAAATGGTTATAAATGCTGATTTCTATTAAATTTGTTTTTAGCTATCATATTTTCCATGCTATTAACACGGTGATTGTAATCAACCTATGTAATAGTCATACATTGTGCTTTTGGAGTTTTGTGCTCTCATTGCTAGTTCCAAGCCCTGATAAAGGGGAGTTGCATCAGTTTGGCAGTGGCATCAAACTTATGCCATGACTGTTGGAACAGGATTCATGTAGCTGACCCCAATTAATTGGGATATGGCTAAGATGATGATGATGATGATTTTCCATTTGTTATTGGTTTATGTTTTAATTGACATGAGCATAAAGTTTGAAGTTTAGTGTTTTTGTTTGGTTTTTCTATGAATGAAGCATACCTTTGACCTATTGAAGGATGATTTTTTCTTATTTTTGGACTTTTTATTTTTATTTTTATTTTTTTTATGAGTGATTGCTATTGTTATTGCTTCATAAGTTGGTTGGTTTTTCGAAGATGCTATATCAACGGACAACAACTAATCTACTATTTATCTATTACAGTAGGCTTAATTTTTTGTCCATGACCTTCATCTAATGATTTGGCAAGTAATGCCAGTACGCAGAAAATGAAAGAAACTATTCTCTGTTTCTGAAGAAGTAAAAGCAATTCTTTTGCACAACTGCATTGGTAGGTATTATGAACGGGGGATTTCATCAGTATGCATGTGGAAAGACAATGAAGACTTTGTGGCTTGCTTCCTAATAAAGAAAGGTTAGTTTTTCAACAAAGAATGCATGTCCTTTCCTATTATTTTGTGATACATTTTTATTTATAAGTCCAAATAAATGAAACATTGGGCAGCCTTTCTCTTAGAGCTTCATACATTTTATTCTATGGCTGTATGTACCACTTGCTTGTTAGTTTAGCTTACTAGCTTACCTAGGTTTTCAAGCACATCCTAGCTTACTAACTTACTCATTCTCAGATTGCATTGTGGAATATGCATCCATTATTCAAAGAAAGGGCGACATTCCAAGCACTCACACTTTCTCTCCTTGCTAGCTAAATTAGTGAGTCTTCTTTCCTTCATACTATATATGATACATTGATGAAGTGGCCTGGCCATTTGGACAGGCCCATATTTATATATTATCTCAAAATTGATGAAGCAGATCCGGATGTGCGTCGGAGCTATCCGGATGTTGAGCGGGGGTCCCTGGAAGGTGGGAACCGCTGTTATGACCGTGATGAAGCTGTCCATTTCCTATGGACGGCATTGGAGGGGCCTGGCCATTTGGACAGGCCGTGTTTATGTATTTGCTCGAGATTAATGGAGTAGACCCGGATGTGCGTCGGAGCTATCCGGAAGAGCGGGGGTCCCTGGAAGGTGGGAACCGCTATTATGACCATGATGAAGCTGTCCATTTCCTATGGACGACATTGGAGGGGCCTGGCCATTTGGACAGGCCGGTTTATGTATTTGCTCGAGATTAATGGAGCAGACCCGGATGTGCGTCGGAGCTATCCGGAAGAGCGGGGGTCCCTGGAAGGTGGGAACCGCTATTATGACCATGATGAAGCTGTCCATTTCCTATGGACGGCATTGGAAGGGCCTGGCCATTCGGACAGGCCGTTTTATATTTGTATTATATTTGTATTTGCAGGGACCACACCCGAACCCATTCTCAAATCCTATAACCTATAACCAAAACCTATAACCTATAACCTATAACCTAAATCAAAACCCCTAACCTAAACCAAAACCTAAACCTATAACCTAAACTCAATTCCCTAAAGCTAAACCTACACCTAATCCTAATCTCAACTCCGTAACCTAAACCTAAACCTTAACTTGAAAACCCAAACTTAAACCCAATCTTGAACCTGAACCCGATTTCCTAAACCTAAACCATAACCCATTCTCAAATCCAAAAATCTATAACCTAAACCTAAACTAAAACCAAAACCTATAACCTCTACCCGAACACATTCTCAAATCCAAAAATCTAAACCTTAACCAAAACCTATAACCTAAACCAAAACCTATAACCTAAACTCAAATCCCTAAAACCTTAACCTAGAACCTAAACTCAAATCCCTAAACCCGAACCCATTCTCAAATCCCATAACCTATAACCTAAACCAAAGCCAAAACCTATAACCTAACCTAAACCTAAACTATAACCCATTCTCAAATCCCAAAAAACCTATAACCTAAACCTAAACCTAAACCTTAACCAAAACCTGTAACCTAAACCCGGCCCATTCTCAAATCCCAAAACCTATAACCTAAACCTTAACCAAAACCTAGCCTAAACCCGAACCCATTCTCAAATCCCAAAACCTATAACCTATAACCTAAACCAAAACCTATAACCTAAACCAAAACCAAAACCAAAACCTACAACCTAAACCCGAACCCATTCTCAAATCCAATAACCTAAACCTTAACCTAAACTCGAACCCATTCTCAAATCCATTAACCTAAACCTTAACCTAAACAAAACCAATAACCTAAACCAAAACCTATAACCTAAACTCAATTCCCTAGAACTAAACCTTAACCTACAAACTAACCTAAACCTAACTCTCTAACCTAAACCTAAACCTAAACTTTAAAACCCAAACTTAAACCCGATCCCGAACCCGGTTTCCTCAACCTTCACCTTAACCTATTCTCAATTACCTAAAGCTTAACCTACAACCTAACCTAAACATAAACCTAAACTTGAAAACCGAAACGTAAACCCGATGCCGAACCCGAACCCAATTTCCTCAACTTAAACCTTAACCTATTCTCAATTCCCTAAAGCTTAACCTAGAACCTAACCTAAACCAAACTCCATAGCTTAAACCTAAACCTAAACTTGAAAACCCAAACTTAAACCCGGTCCCGAACCTGAACCCAGTTTCCTCAACCTAAACCTTAACCTATTCTCAATTCCCTAAACCTTAACCTACAACCTAACCTAAACCTAACTCCCTAACCTAAACATAAACCTAAACTTGAAAACCCAAACTTAAACCCGGTCCTGAACCCAAACCCAATTTCCTCAACCTAAACCTTAACCAATTCTCATTTCACTAAACCTTTACCTACAACCGAAGCTAAACCTAATTCCCTAACCTAAACCTAAACTTAAACTTGAAAACTCAAACTTAAACCCGATCCCATCCCGAACCCGAACCCGGTTTTCTAAACTAAAACCTTAACCTATTCTCTATTCCTAACCTTAACCTACAACCTAACCTAACCTAACTACCTAACCTAACCTAAACCTAAACCTAAACTTGAAAACCCAAACTTAAATCCAATCCTGAACCCAAACCCGATTTCCTAAACCTAAACCTCAACCTATTCTCAAATCCCTAAACCAAACCTACACCTAATCCTAAATCTCACCTACTCCCTAACCTAAACCTAAACCTAAACTTGAAAACCCAAACTTAAAACCCGATGCCAAACCCGAACCCAATTTCCTCAACCTAAACCTTAACCTATTCTCAATTCCCTAAACCTTAACCTACAACCTAACATAAACCTAACCTAAACTTGAAAACCCAAACTTAAACCCGATCCCGAACCCGAACCCGGTTTCCTAAACCTAAACCTTAACCTACAAACTAACCTAAACCTACTAACTACCTAACCTAAACCTAAACCTAAACCTAAACTTGAAAGCCCAAACTTAAACCAAACCTTAACCCGATCCCGAACCCGAAACCGGTTCCTAACCTAAACCTTAACCTACAAACTAACCTAAACCTAACTACCTAACCTAAACCTAAACTAAACTTGAAAACCCAAACTTAAACCCGATCCCAACCCGAACCCGAATCCAGTTTTCTCAACCTAAACCTTAACCTATTTTCAATTCCTTAAACCTTAACCTACAACTAACTTAAACCTAACTCCCCTAACCTAAACTAAACCTAAACTTGAAACCCAAACTTAAACCGAACCCGGTTTCCTAAACCTAAACCTTAACTTATTCTTCAATTCCCTAAACCTTAACCTACAACCTAACCTAAACCTACCTCCCTAACCTAAACCTAAACCTAAACTTGAAAACCCAAAATTAAACCCGATCCCGAACCCGAACCCGGTTTCCTAAACCTAACCTTCACCTATTCTCACTTCCCAAACCTAACCTACACCCTAACCTAAACCTAACTACCTACTAACCTAAACTTAAACCTAAACTTGAAAACCCAAACTTAAAACACGATCCCGAACCCGAACCCGATTTCCTAAACCTAAACCTTAACCTATTCTCAAATCCCTTAACCTAAACCTACGCCTAATCCTAAATCTCAACTCCCTAACTAAACCTAAACCTAAACTTGAAAAACCAAACTTAAACCCGATGCCGAACCCGATCCAAATTTCCTCAACCTAAACCTTAACCTATTCTCAATTCCCTAA
>JAJHSJ010000012.1:55315873-55415873 GCA_021015155.1 Magnolia officinalis
GATATGAATGAAGAGAAAATACAAAAATCAGCTTGATCCAAAACTTTTATGGCCTCCAAGAATTTTTCGATGGTAGAGGTTCAATCACACTATTTCCCATGGTGTGGTCCACTTGAGCTTTGGATATGTTTTCTTTTTATTCTTTAAACCTCAAATTATCTATTAACACGGATGAACGGAGTGGATAAAATAAATAAATAAGTGGACCCCACAGAGTTTACTCTTGTAAGGGTAATGAATAAGACCTCGTTTGTTAAATCTGAAGTCTAAATTCTGAATATGAAATCCGAAGGCTGAATGTGAAATCTGAAGTCAAAAAACTTGTTTGGTAATTATGGCGGAAGTCTGAAAATTAAGTACCGAATTTGAGACAATATATTTGTTAACAAACATATGAAATGTCTGAAATATGTTAATTTGACGCATTTGTCCCTATCTCCTGTTTGGAAATGTTTTACGTTATAAAGAAATTATTTTTTATTAAATAAAAATAAAAATATTCAATTTAATTCAAATAAACTATAGTAATTAAGAGGAAATTGAAATATCATTATTCATTTTAAAAAAACAGATAAATTCCTTATGAGGAGTATCCAAAACTTATTTTAAGACATTCGGCCAGAATGAGGAGTATCCAAAATTCAAGTAGGCCATACAAGATAAAACAATGAGAAAGGAATGCCTACCGTTAGAACCTTCCTGGACGAGATGAAGTGAAAACATCATGAACTTAAACCGATACAAAACTTCTGTGGCCATATAAATGTTTCAACGGTGGTCACAAAATCTCCATTATTTCTTATTGTGTGGCCCATTTAAGTTTTGGATACATATTATTTTTTGTTGCATGCCATAAAATAAGCTCCAAAAATGGATGGATGGATGGACTGATTTTCTCACAAACATCGCAGTAGGCCCACATAGAATCTTTCGCAAGAAGTTCCTGCGGGAGTCTTTAACAAGGGGAGGCGGATTAGATACTGACAGGTTGAGTAGGAGATTGGCTACTAAAGTGACATCACCAAGTTTTGTGGGACCCACCATAATATATGCATTGTATCCACACCATCCATTCATTTGGAGATATCATTTTAAGCCATGAGACAAAGAATGAGTTAGATTCAAATCTGAAGTGGACCCCACCACATAAAACAATGGGAAGAGGGATTTTCGAGAAAGAGGGATTGGCGACGGACATTTTCCGTTTACAACGGATTAAATCCATCATAAAACCAAGCAATTTTTGTGACGTATCCGTCTCAAATTCGCGATTTTAGCGTAGTGGGCGATCTTCTAAAGTAGTAGGTTGGGCTATGGTCGAGCTTGCTTTCGATGCATCGGTCATACTGGCTCGTACAATAGTTTGTTGGTCGTAATAGCAAGAGCTCGTTGACAGCTTGTACTTCTCTGCTCATGGTCAGACCACCGGGCTGCTCATAGAGGTCGCACCCAACCATCAAAGTTGAGCTACTTCCTTAGAAATGCTTTGTGTATTCTCTTATATAGGTTGCTTTGGGTCAGTCCAATTTTACCCATAACAATAACCCCATTGCTTCCTAGCTTGTTCCACAAGCTCAGGAAGTATGTTGGTGGGGATTGAGACTCATGCAATGTCTTTCATCTGAGAGGTCAATCGATTTGTTATCTTTGAAGGAGTGAGGGGAAGGTAGCATGCGCGAAGATCAAAGATGACCCATAATGATCGAAAAACTACTCAAAGAGGCATTCACCGGTACGGCGTTCCTTCAGTTTTCGGCCAGTGGCGTGCGGGCATGTGGCCTTACCTCAAAGATCAAGTCAGAATCGCGAATGGGCAGTCACCAAGTGAAAAGTGATGTGAGTTGTAACATCTCGGCTGCGGCATTAAATGTGGGCAATTAATGCATGCGGCTAAGAATCTCTATAAAAAGAGGGGAAAACCCTAGTAACCCGACCATTTTCTTCCGTTTTCGTTGTTGCTCCTTCAGACTTCCTAGACTAGGAAATTGGTAAGTCAGAAATCTTGCTCCGGTAAGCTCATCTCCCTTTTCCTCCCTTACTTTTACTCCTTTTTCTTTCCATTTTTGCCGATATGTCTGATATTTCGGATGAGTGGCTTGAGCCCAGCGCTTTCCATGGTGACTCTGAGTCGGAGAGCGTAGATTCTCGGTTAGGAGCTCTCTGCGATCCACCATCTCCGATACCATTAGGTCGCGACCGGGTGACGGAGTCTGCCTCGGCAGAGAGGGTGACAACTCAGTCTTCTATTGAGCAGCCTATTAGTGTTGGCCCCTCTGGGTCAAGGTTGAGAGGGACCGACCTAGTTCGGATTAGGTTGAGTACTAAATACTAGACACCATGGTACTCCGAGCGCCCAAGCCAGTGAAGTCCTAGTCGATCCTCGTGAGGGCGAGGTGGCCATCTATTTGGTCGCCTTGCAATGTGGCATCCGACTCCCTATCTATTGCATTGTGTGGGAGGTCACTTATCACTTGAGGTTGGCTCTGGGCCAAATCATTCTAAATGCCTGGAGAGCTCTGCTGGGGACCTACATTCTCTGGTTCCAGCTAGGAAGTGCCGAACTGACGGCCGAGGAATTTCTATACTTGTACCAACCGAAGGCCAGCCCTAAGCATTTGAGCTGGTACTACTTCTAGGCATGGGCAAATAAGGGCCAAACCTTATCACTGGCAATCTGTCCTCCAACAAAAATTGGAAAGACAAATGGTTCTGGGCGTTTGGAGAGTGGGATGCCCCAGTTGCTAACTTGGCTGGGTTGCGGTCTAGGGTTCCCACTAAATTCACCAATCCAGGTTGGACATTGCCGAACAATGGACTTGTTAATTCCTTTAGCTTTTGTAATTATGCTCGCTCACCACAGTGATCATTTTTGTAGGTATTCCTTGGACTTAGCCCCTGCTCTCTAACCTTCAGCTCCGTTGGGTGAACCGAGTAAAGACGACGACTACCGCTAATAGGGCCTGGAGCAAGCTAATCACGCCCTACCTCCTATATTAATCCAGACTTTCCTAACCTGCTCCATTAGGTAGATAGTAGATCATAGAATCTTCTTGAAGGTTTTGTTCGGATTGTGATTCTTTTATATTAACCAGAAGTGTCTTGTCGCACAGGAATGGCTGACCTCCCACACCCTGCGAAAAGAGTCTTACCCCCTTCTGAAGTCGAGATTGCCTAAAAGAAGTCATCTGTGAAGAAGGCGTTGTTGTAGTTCCGGCGAAGTAAGCGGGGTTCTCCATAGTTGTGGAGGCGAGGTCGGATGTAACGTCTCGGAAAAATCCATACAAAAACCCGAGTATCACCTCAGGCAAAAATCACTAAGGATCGAATCCTTTAGAAATTAGACGAAAATTAATTAAGTGCTAAACTGAATTAATCGGTAGGCTAGCTTAAACTGCTTTCTATACGAACTGCAAAACCCAAAATCAGTAGAATCGCTAACTCTACATTACCTAAAAACCTATGATCAATCTCAAAACCCAGTTGCTCTCAGGAGCATCTTGAAACTCCATATCGGACTTGGACCGTGCGTCAAAAGTCCGATAACCGCAAAACTATACAGTTATGACCGCCTTACTAGGCTTGACAACCATTTCGGAAATCAAGTCCAAATGATATCTTGAAAAGCATAACTTGAGCTCGGAGCGAAGTGTGTGAAAAACGCGAATATCCTTAGAAAATGAACTCAGATTTAAGTGAATTGGGCTATTCGCTTGCTAGCCAAAATTAAGGTTTCAGACCATCAGATTCTGACCCAATTACACCATTGGATCAGGGAAATTTTCCTACACAGGTCAGTGAACTTGTGGCCCTGATCGAGTAATGCTGACCGTTGAACTGAAACTGGTCCTCCACGGTCGATCCGTAAATCCGATCGGACTAAAACTCTAACTTGGCATAGATCCATTGCCAGAGACTTTCTCTGGATTGTATGCGGGAAATAAACTTCCATATGAGCTCCGTTGGACCGAAACAGATGACTTTTGGCTATAACCTAAGTATACCATGGCGCTGGGGCCATTGGCATCAGTTCTGGGCCTATATAAAGGCCTTAACCCACCCCTCTCTCATTCCATACGAATTTCAAAACCCTAAGAGAGAGGAGAGAAAAGAGAAGGAGAAAGTGAGGAGAAGTGTGAGAGAGTGAGGGATAGTTGCTAGGATTCGATTCCACTGCTCCACGTGCCAAATCATCCTGCCTGAATCGATATACCGGCGATTTTGATTCCGTTTTTTGGTAAGAAATCCAATCCCTAATCTATTTTAGGTATTTAGATAGATGAATCGATGAAATAACTAACCTATTTCGTGATTCAGGTAGCTGTTATGCCGTAAACAAAGGCGTAATGTTCAAACTGAGTTCGATACGAGTTTACCGATGGAAGGTGCGGACTATAAATGTTTAGGTTATGGTTTTCAAGGCTTTCAGAGTCAGTTAATGATTTCTGACTGACTTGATTGCTGTCACATGTGCCTAGATGCGATGTTTCTGTGTATTACACATATATATGAACTATGTTGAATATATTACATTTCATGTGTTTGTTGAAATGTTTGAATGAAAAATAGAATTATGATTTGTGCTTGCCATGATTATTGATTGAGAATATATGATTGTTGTATGTGTGGCAGCTCCTTTGTGAAAGGATTTGCTATAATATAGGTTATAACTAGTTTATTACCAGTATGTTGATATGTGTAGTCTAAGTGTTTGATAAAATGCCTGAATGAGAAATGTTTGTTGAAATGTATTTAATGAGGATGTTGAGATAGGATTCTCAATTACCTTACCTATAGTTACAATTTCCTTCATGTAACCTCTCTTACTACTACGTGCTTTATAGATGAAATGTCTATGTATGACAATATGCGTACTATGTGTTTGTTAAAATGCTCAAATGAAATTTATACTGAAATTGGTTGTCACATGCTGTTTGGCTATTACATATGAATGCCTATTGTGTTTGAATATGATTGGGACTACTGCGTAGTCCAGGCAATCGGTAATGATTCCAGAATTGGTGGCCAGGGTCGTTTCGTCACACAAGACGCGTTCGATAAATTTGAGTCGTATGCTGTTTGTCGATAGTGGTTAGGCTACGCAGAGTGCTTACGCGCACCATGTCAATTAATTCAATGTGCGCTCGTACCAGTAGAGCTTGTCAAGTAACCCGATTGACCTAATGTATGTTCACCATGTATGGACGTTACTGCTTGAATCTAAGGTACCACTTACCAATGTAAAGCCCGTTATAACCTTGGTACCACGATCCGCTAAGACTCATGAGCCGGGCATGGTGGTATGGGACACCGTGATCGAGTTGTCGGCCTACGCTGGGGTGACGAGCCTCCCCGTAGTGATCAATGAGTAACCCAAACTCGTGAGCCGAATACGGTGGTATGGGACACTGTATTCGAGCTGTCGACCTATGCTAAGTTGACGAGCCTTCCCGTAGTGACCTCGAGTATAAACTAAGGCATACACTGAGGTGACGAGCCTCTTCGTAGTGACCTGAACTTGCCTGTCCACTATTTCTAAATCAGGGGTGACGTTACCCTATAACTTGCCTATCGTCTGTGATTAACTAGGATTGACGACCCTAGATGGATCATTATTTGGGTAAATGATATAAAGGGAGGTACCTTAGCTTCCCGAACCTACTGTATGAATGGGTCTAATTAAGGACTGGGCTAACATGATCATGCACCGCATTGCATGTGCGTTTGGCATAGGAGTTGAGCACAGTGGAAGGGTTGCATGCGCGATCGTGAGATGATGTCGCAGAGGGAGTGCAGGCGAGGGCATGCATCATTAACACATATCATCCTTACATTAACCAAAGTACTTAGGAATGCTTGTTGTATTGCTTTATCATTACTGTTTGACTGAATTGATAACATGTTAACCTTTACCTTATAGCTCCACTGAGTTGATCACTCACTCCCATTCTGGAAAGTGTTTTAAAACACCAAGCAGACTCTGTTGTAGTTTCAGGTGATGACGAGGCTTACGAGATGGAGCATGTCTTCTATGATGACGAGGAGGAGTTCTCCTACATGCAACTCTCTGGCGGGTTTATGTATACCTAGAGTTGCATATCGGGGCTACAGGGATATGGATAGATGACGTTATACTTTATCATTTTGTATGTTTTGGAATTATACATGTAATTATTTAACCTGGTGACGTTCATACTCTGGGGACTTACAATCATTTATATGCTCTATATATTTATCATAGTCTTCCGTTTGCATAATTTAACTGTCTCTGGAGTATGATACGCTGATTTGGTATAATCTCACTCATGTTTAATGCACTAATACGGACAACATTTAATCATTATTATCTATGTTGCATAAGTGATGTGTTGGAACTCGGGAGTTGAGCTTTTGCTCGACTCCCGGTTTTCAGGGCTTTACAAGTTGGTATCAGAGCATGATTTAGATTAAACTGGACCTGGGTTATGGTAACACGACGTACAGTAACGTACTTTGACTTAGGAGGGAGCGATAAAAAGTAGAAACAGTAGTAGGATTCCTAGTTCTGCCGACAAGTGAAACTAACCATTGAAATCGGACCCGTAGGCATCTGTGATCATGCGAGATGGCCCCAATCCTCTTTCAGACCATCAATCGATGAGTTTAGACCATAATTCGATGTGCTCCACACTCAAATACCTAAAGAGCGTGAATATACGCGAGATGGAACCCGAAACCGCATCAAACGGACTCGGGGGGCTAAACAACGCAAATCGGGGGGGACCAAAGTGGCCCCTGCACATATACGGTACCCCGGGGGGATACCATCGCCCCTAGGGTGATGCCATCACCCTTGGTCCAGGGGACCGCGATGGCATCTCGCCACCTGCGAGGCCTCGCGGTCTAGTTCGTCCGGGCCTGTCATGCCGCAGCGGGCCGGGCGGGCCGACCAATGTACACATCTGTGGGGCCCACAAAACCATGTGGGGACCCCTATAACACCCCCATTTGCTTCATTTCCTGTAACGCCCTAAAAATCGGGGGTCAAACATAAACTCAACTCCCGAGTTTCAGAACATCACTTATGCAACAAAATGAATGATGATCGAATGTTGACTGTATTCGTGCATTGAACATGAGTGAGATTAAGCCAAAACAGCATATCATACTACAGAGACAGTTAAATTTGCAAGCGGAAAACTGTGATAGATAGATAAAAATATAACTTATGATGAGTCTCCAGAGTGTGATAACATTACCAGGTTAAATAAATACAAGTGCAGTTCTAAAATGTACCAAATGTGAGGAAGTGTAATGCCTCCTATCCCATGTACCATAGCCCCGTCAATACAATATCAGGTCTTCATTAACCTTCCAGAGAGGTACAGATAGGAGAATTCCTCCTATCATCATAGAAGTAGTCCGGCTCTGCTTCATAAGCATAGCCACCACCTGAAACTCAACAAATCTGGTTGGTGTGTACAACACCGTCCCGTAACGTGGGAGTGAGTGATCAACTCAGTGGAACAGTAAAGCATAGGTTAACATGTTATCAATTCAATCAAGCAGTAATGATAAAGCAGTACAAATCAAACATTTCTAACTACTCTTGTTAAGTGCGAAAATGAAATGACATGATGCTGTATGCCCTTGACCAAACCACCCTCAAGCGACATCATCTTACGTTCGCGAATGCTTACTCCCTCAGTGCGCCACATCTACAAAGCACATGCGGTGCGATGATGCTCATGATTACCAAGTTTTTATTAGTCCATTTCAAACAGCAGTATTGGGAAACTAAGGTACCTCCCTTGTATCATTCCCAAACATGATCCATTCTAGGGTCATCAATCCTAGTTAATCTCATACGATATTATGGTTTGAGAAGCATAGTGAAGGCATCGCAAAGGGCTCGTCACCCGTCAGCGCGGATACAGATCTCACCGTATGCGGCTCAATTGCTGGCCGTCAGCTCGAGTACAGGTCTCACCGTACTCGGCTCAATCACTAGCCGTCAGCTCGAGTACAGGTCTCACCGTACTCGGCTCAACTCATACTCTAGTTGCGTGAAAGACTCGTCGCCAATCACAGACCCTTGGAGTATACTCGAAGATACTACGGAGGACTCGTCGCCCGTCAGCACGAGCACAGGTCTCACCGTACTCGGCTCTCGCCGTAAGTATCGACAGCTCGAATACAGTGTCCCATACCACCGTATTCGGCTCACGAGTTGGTTGTGCAATGGTCACTACGGGGAGGCACATGGCTACACTAGTACCAGGCCGACAGCATCGACCAGGGACCACGCTCAACAGGCCAGTCATATGCGAGCGGCGCGGTACCTGGTTTAAAAGGGGTTTCACTAGTAAGTTTGGTACCCTAGGTTCAAGCAGTAGCGTCCAAACAGGGTGAACATGCATAAGGCAGATCGGGTTACTTGACGAGCTTGACTAGCACGATCGCCCGTTGAGCTGCACGACACGAAGTGCATAAACAACTTCGTGTGGCCTAGCCACTGCTGACAGGCAACGCACGACTCGAGTTCGTCAAACACATCCCATGTGGCAAATGAATCTCAGCCACGAGTACAATCCCGTTACCGATTGCCTGGGCCATAATCATAGCCCCAAACACAATCAATTGCAGATAGATAAAGCAGTAATGGATCAAGATTCAACTCATAAAATCAAGGTCTGGTATTATCCGTTTAGGGCTGCCAGGGCTGTTGTACGCACTCGTTGCTCTCTCCCCCATCACCCATGACTGATCATACAACGTAAATATAAATTTAAACATATGCATTACATAGTTAAAATCATAAAGCAGTTGAGCATGTTATGAATCACAACACAAGCATGAGTTTGTACATGTTCAATTCCTAATCACACAACTATCAAAGGAGATCATACACATAGTTAAAAGAGTTGAGAATCATATCTCAACACCCTTATACTTTACAATTTGCTAACTACTACTCATTCAGACATTTCAAGAAACACTTAAACAAACATACATCAACATACACGACATATGTCGATCACATAGGCATTAGGCCAAATCCTTTCACTAGGGAGTTGCCCCAATCATAACACGCGTACACCCACAACGGATAGTCATGGCAAGCAGGAATCCAAGTTCCATATTCATTCAGCCATTTCCACAAACACTTGGGCCACACATTTTAGCATATGTAGTGTATATTGGCCGTGGCGTGATTTAGGGCAAATCCTTTCGTCAAAGGGGTATCGCCAATACAACAATCATAAATCCATGACAATTAGTCATGGCGAGCACGAATGAGAATTCCATACTCATTCAGTCATTTTCACAAACACTTAGAATACACTATTACAACATACATGGTGCATGTTAGCAAAACATGTATTAAGGCTATCCCTTAGCCAAGCGAGTATTTTATCCATGTATAACATATTATTACAGCAAATAATCACGATAAATATATCTCCAAAATTTATACGTATACAGTATTTTCTTGAATACGCAATTTCAACATACATATTGATATAAGTAAAACATGTATTTAGGCGAATCCTTTCGCCAAATAAGTATTTTATCCATATATCGTATATCCATACAACAAATAAACATGTCAAACACATTTCCAAAAAAATACGTATACCGTACTTTCTACAAATACCTAGAGTATGTAGAAATCCATATTTTTCATCTTTAATCGAAACAGAAAACAGACAGCACTTTATACATGTGTAATTGCATGCAGATCATGAATCTATCATTATCTAACATTGAAAGCATTGAAAACCATTACCTATACACCTAAAGTCCGCACCTTTTGTCGTAGAATCATAACGGAGTTGATAGGTTCGCTAAGCTTCCGTATTCGGCAGTTTGGCAACCTAGAGAACGAAATAGGTTAGCTATTTCACAACCTACAACAGTCTAAACCCCAAAACAGATTAGGGTTAGGGTTTCTTACCTAGAAACGACGCCGAAAACGCCGAAAAGCGTCAAGAAGGGATGGTGCAGCCCGTGTGGTGGCAGGGACAGGAACGACGGCAGGGAGATTCTCCCACTTCTCCCTCACTTTCTCTCTCTTTTCCTCTCTCAATCCAAATTCGTATGGCTGCCATGAGAGAGGGTTTAAGGTCCTTATATAGTCTCAAAACTCACCGAAATAGACCTGTTCAAAGGTTACTGCTAATATAGGTATTTCGTCACTTTTTCCAGCTCAAAAGAGAGGTTCTGGTGGCCCTGCTTAAGCCAAACATCAGACTTAAGCTCACCACACATGGATCTATGAGGGATTACGTTTTCAACTCGATCGGATTCCCAGATCGCACGTGGCGGACCACTTTCAGTTCAACAGTCAGTGGGCCACGATCCAAAATTCCAAGTACATGTAAATGTTCCTGAAATTTTTCTTAATCCGAGGGTGTAATTTAGTCTAATTCTGACGGTCTGGTTGCTTAATACTGATGCGCAAGCGAATGGTGCCAGATCACTATTCCAGATATTTATTTTGGAATGGGAATAGTGTTTTTCACACTCCCTCGCTTCGGATCGAAACGAATGGCTGTGGGACATCGGCTGGATCTGATTTTTGAGATGATTGTCAAGCCCAGTGAGGCGGTCCTAGTTCCTTAGCTTCGTGTTAATCGGACTCCCGATGTGCGGTCTAGACCTAATACGAAGTTTCGTTTCATTCCCGAGAGCAGACGGGAAATGAGTTTGGTTCTAAACTTTAGGGTAACCTAGAGTCACTGATTTTGTAAGTTTTGGGTCTTGCAGATCGTATTTAAAGTGATCCCAATGGATTTCATGGCTAATCGAGTTTTGCACTTAGTTAACTTTTTAAATTTCTAAAGGATTTAATCCTAATTGTTTTCTGGTTGAGATGGTACTTAGGCCTTTGCAGTTTGTATATAAAGTGATCCAAGCTTTACTACTTAGCTAGTTTAAGATAGTGTCTAGGGCGAAAGTGCTTTGAAAAATTGAAAGCACAAGGTAGTGAAGGGTTGGATTTGTGAAGAAAATTGTTTAAAAAGGGATTTGAGGCTTTAATTGAGCGTTTGGGAAGTTAAACCCGGGTTAGGATTGACCCATCGCCCAAGGACGTCTAATTCCAGATTGGCGAAAATCCGGGATGTTACAATTCCCCCTCTTACACCCCTCCAAGCTTTCCAAATCTCCTAAAATCCCATTATTTTCTCTCAAATCCTCCCTCCATTCTCATACTATTTTCTTCTTCTTCACTACATACCCATTCTCCATCATATCCCTCAAACCCATCTCTTATCTCCCACATTTCCTTTCATTTGAGCACACAAACCCTCCTTGGTGTCTCAAAAATCTCAAGATCAAACAACCCATCCTATCCCTCCATCTTATTTCAGTCTCATGGCTATTTTTGAGCTCGTGGCAGCCATATTTTCTCTTTCCACACTTCTTTCTCTCATGGGGAAGAAGAGGGCTTCCATGGATGAAGCCGGCCTAGCCACCCTACCCGTTCAGGAGGCAGAAAGGCGCCGAGGCTAACACAAGCATCATTTGGGAGCTAAGGACGAAGCGAGAACTCGATCCCCAACTTCCTCTCGAAAGAGCTCTACTAGCAAATATGGCACATGGAAGGTTTCAAGGCCGTAGGGTTCTCTTTGAAGCACATGTGAACGAGAAACTATTTGGGTTGTATCCAGTGATGGATCTCTTGTCGGACGCCGAGTGGGGTCCCATATTTGAGGGCAAGTCTCGTGCGAATGAAAGCACTGTCCGAGCCTTCTACGCCCATATACGATAGCCACTGCTGGAGCCTTTACAGTTCTCTATCCCCGTGGGAAGGCGGGAAGCCATTGTCAATGGACTTGATAGCCCGAATCATGGGGATGCCGCGTGGAGAGGTTTATGCTAGCGAGAAGAGTCTCAGGAGTGTGTGTGAAAGAGATCAACGTACACGATTTCTTTGTGGCCGACTGGTCCAATGGAATCGAGGCAACTGCCTCCCAGCGACCAAGATGACTCACGACTTCTGCCTGCTCCACCATATCTTCACATACAATGTGTATCCCAGGTGGAGCAATCGCAACGAGTGCACGCGTCTGATGGTGGACTTCCTATACCGAACTGGGCAAGGAGACAAGCTGTGTCTGCCTACTTACGTCCTACTATAGATAGTTCAGACTGCACGCTCTCCCAAGACAGATATTTCACTCCCTTTTGGCTAACTTATATACAAGCTTGCTCGTGAATTCGGCTACAGACTTGGCTCAGAAAGGCTTGCGCCGATCCATTTCATCAACGACACTACTCTCAACAACATGAATATTAGGCCACGACAACGTCAAGCCCGACTCGATGAGAGTGAGGATGAGACGGGGAGTGAAGCGGAAGAGAGTGATGAAGAAGGCGGAGATGAAATAGAGGAAGGAAGCGAGGAAGAGGAAGAGCAGGAAGAGGAAGAAGAGGAGGCCCAAGACTCTGATGGGGGCTCTCCTCCTGCTACACATGAGCCCCACCATGATCGGGCTACCTTAGAAGCCCATTTGGCTCAGATCGAGGAGGGCCAGGTCGCCCTGCGACGGGAGGTTAGTGAGACAGGGCCAAGCTAGAAGAGAATTAGACCTTCGTGAAACGAAAATTCAAGAAGGTGTCTCACACCTTGAAAGTTTTCTTGTGTTGTATGCAGAACAAGGGTGCTCCTCCTCCATCACCAGATTCGGACGACTAGTCCTATGTTGTAGTCGTCCTTGTGGTTTCTTTGTTTTCCTATTTTTTATGTTATAGTCTTGATAGACTTAGTAATATGGTAAAGTGGTTGGTATGTTTTAGTGTTTGAAACCTTGCTTAGATTAGCTCACATGTATCTTCTGTCATGATCCATGTAATACTACATCTCATGTATTGTGACAATTTTGGAAAATGAAATGCATAATGCATGAAGTTTCTGTTGGTTTGAAATGTGAATGATGTATGGATGAGTGTATGTTTTTATGTTGTAAATAGGGAATGCCACCTAAGAGCACTCGAAGCATGACACATCTTACACTTGGAGAATCGAATGACGGGGCACCTCCCTTCAGCGATAGCCATACGACCCCAGCTTGGGCCCGGATCATGAGACTATGACGGATTCACAGCCGACCACTGGCCCTACTAATGGGCCCACACCTGTTGCACCACCGATTTTCAAGCCAAACCGTGCGTCTACCTCGATGCCTCACATGCCTCAGGCGACTCATTCTCCTGATAAGTTGGAGTAGATGATGCTCTTGATGTAGCAACAACAACAGTTTTTTGCCACCATAGAAGGAGCCCTTGCCTAGAATATGAGTGTGGTTCCGCTCGCATCACCTGTGCACCCTGCTGTGAACATGAGTGTCAGCAGCTTGTTTGAGCGATTTCAGCGCTTCCGACCTCCTACATTTGCGGGTACTCACAGACTCGAGGAGGCTAAGTATTAGCTTGACCGCATCTCTAAGATGCTGAAGCCACTGCACTGCACTGAGGCAGAGCAGGCAGAGTTGGTCACCTACATGTTTGAGAAGGAGGCCAGTCTCTAGTGGGACAGCGTCCTTAGGATCGTGGCAGCTGGTTATGTATGGACATGGGAAGCTTTTGAGACACGCTTCCATGAAAAGTATTTCCCTCTCACCTACCATAATGAGGAGGGAGAGTTCCTTTGCCTCCGACAGGTAGGGATGACTGTGGCCGAGTATGAGAATCGGTTCACGGAGCTGGCCAGATATGCTCCCCTAATATTAACAAATGAGCCGATGAAGATGCATCGATTTTCTGAGGGTCTGCGACCCGAGATACACATGAAGATTTGTTGCGCTAGCATACCCAACTATGCTGAGCTAGTGAACATGTCTTTGCGTGTTGAGCAGGACGAGGAAAGATTATCCCGTATGAGCGTGCCCATGGCTCCGAGGCTTCGACCGGATTTTCCGAGCAGATCGTTTCTCGGTAAGAGGCCCCGTGCAGATTCACTTCCCAGACTTATGGCTCCATTAGCCCAGATGAGGTGATCAGACTTGTGGTGCACCTACTGCAAGAGGTCGAGCTATACAGATACCTACTGCTTTACCAAGAAGAGGGATAACAGCTTCTCACCGCTTCAGAAGATCAATTGTCAGCTTCCTCAAGCCATATCAGCTCCACCTCTGCGATTAGTACTGCCAGCACGGCTTTTCTATAGGCCTAATGTACCACATAGTAGGCCGCCTCAACGGCATATGGTACCACAACCAAACCTTTCTCAAAAGGCTCGGGTGCACTCACTTGCGGCTGAGGCATCCGAGACAGCAACTGCAGCACAACTAGCCTTTGAAGTTACAACACATATCAAAGGTACACCAGTCTTCTTATTGGTGGACACCAGGTCCACTATCTCTATATCTCATGCGCGATAGTCAAGTGACTAGGGTTGGAAACTAGTCCTATGGTTGGGTTGAGACTCCTTACCACCACAGGGACTTTCTCAGACACTACCAAGACGTGTAAGGGTTGTTCAATAGACTTAGGGAGCAGAACCGTACTCGACGACCTGATTATTGCCCCGCTATGTCACTACGATGTGATCCTTGGTATGGATTGGCTCACCGAGATGAAGGCCGAGATCGATTGTGACACTAGGGTGGTGATAGCCCATGAACCTGAGGGCACGACCTTTACTTTCTCAATTCAGGTCAGTTGGTACTATCGTATTAGTTGTTATGCTACCTTGCTAGAGAATGTTGATGGTCCGACACTTAGGAACACGCCAGTAGTTCAGGATTTTGTGGACGTGTTCAGAAAGATACCTGGATTACCTCCTCAGCGCGAGATCTATTTTACCATTGATCTAGTGCCTGGTGCGACACCTATATCTCTACCGACGTATCGCATGCCTCCATGTGAGTTGGAGAAATTGAGGAGACAGATCGATGATCTGTTAGATGCAGGCTTCATACGAGCGAGTGTATCTCCTTGGGGAGCTCCTGTGTTATTTGTGAAGAAGAAGGACGGGTCACTGCGATTGTGTATTGATTATCGCAGGTTGAACCAAGTGACAGTGAAGAACAAGTATCCTTTGCTCAGGATTGATGATCTGTTCGACCAATTGAAGGGGGTACAGTATTTCTCGAAGATCGACTTACAGTCAGGGTATCACTAGTTGTGCGTCAGGGATGAGGATGTGCAGAAGAAAGCGTTCAGCACCAGCTTTGGGCACTACGAGTTCCTTGTGATGTCGTTCGGACTCACAAACGCACCGGCCGTGTTTCGGCCGTATCTATTTCGATTCGTCATCGTATTTATAGATGACATCCTGATATATTCTAAAAGTCGGAATGAGTACGAGGAACACCTGCGAATACTCTCAGGAAGAACCAGTTATTTGCGCAGTACAAGAGGTGCGACTTCTAGAAGAAAGAAGTCAAGTTCCTGGGACATGTGGTGTTTAAGGAAAGAATAGCTATGGACCTTGCTAAGGTGACCGTAGTTCAAGACTGGGAGCAGCCCGATTCGATTACTGAAGTGAGGAGCTTTCTTGGCCTGGCAGGCTACTACTATCAATTCATTAGGGACTTTTCTAAGATAGCCAGACCGTTGTCTCAGTTGACTCGGAAGGATCTTAAGTTTGCCTGGAATGAGAAGACAAAAGTTGCTTTTCAGGAACTGAAGGACAAGTTGACATCTGCACCCGTGCTAGTATTGCCAGAGCAGGGGGTCAAATATACGATATACGCCGTCGCGTCTCATGTTGGTTTGGGTTGTGTTCTGATGCAGAAGGACAGAGTGATTGCCTATACATCGCGACAGTTGAGGAAACACGAGGAAAACTACCCTACGCACGACCTAGAGTTAGCGGTCGTCATCTTTGCATTAAAGCTCTGGAGATATTACCTCTATGGAGAGGAGTTCGAGCTCTTTTGTGACCACGAGAGCCTTAGATACATATTCACATAGAGAGATTTGAATATGAGGCAGTAGCGATGGATGAAAACCTTGAAAGACTTCAAGTTTGAGGTCTCCTACCATCCTGGCAAGGCCAACCTTGTAGCAGACGCAGATTGAGTCGCAAGAAGATGATAGCATTTACGGCTCCACTGATGATATACAAATGGAACATGGTCGAATTTATATGAGATTTTGAGCAAAAGCTTACAGTAGAGGCGCCGTTCGAGAGCGTCGCACACGTTCATGTGCAGCCACTCATTAATGACAGGATTATTGCAGCTCAGAAAAGACGATGAACTATTAGCAAAGATGAGAGAGCAGGTGAGCGATAGTGAAGACTCGGAATGGAGAGTTGGTATGGATGGGGGTCTACGTTATCGTGGCCGCCTATGCGTCCCAAATCTTCATGACTTAAGAAGGGAAGTTATCGAAGCTGCTCACAATTCAAAGATAGCGATGCATCCTGGTAGTACGAAGATGTATCGAGATAAGAAGCGATCGTACTGGTGGGACAACATGAAGGCCCACATTGCAGACTATGTATCCCGTTGTCTCACGTGCCAGCAGGTCAAGGCCGAACATCGCTAACCTCCTGGTTTACTTTAGCTCATGCCCATAACTGAATGGAAATGGGATTTCATTGCTATAGACTTCATTTCAGGATTGTCGAAGACGAGGAAGGGGCATGACTCCATTTGGGTGATTGTGGACCGATTCACGAAATCGGTTCATTTTCTCCCGATTAAAGTTTCGAACTCCACGGACGATTTGGCTAGGCTGTACATCAAGGAGATAGTACGTCTGCATAGAGTGCCTATGGAGATCGTGTCGGATCAAGACACGCGATTCACCTCTATCTTCTAGACTAGCATCAAGGAAGCAATGGGTGTGAAACTGAAGTTCAGTACCGCGTTCCACCCACAGATGGATGTGTAGACGGAACGAGTAAATCAGGTGTTGGAAGATATGCTGCGAGCTTGTGTTCTTGATTTCAATGACAGTTGGGATGATTGTCTTCCCTATGCTGAGTTCGCTTATAACAATAGCTTTCAGGCGAGTATTGGCATGGCCCCCTACGAAGCATTGTATGAGCATCTGTGTAGAGCACCGCATTACTAGGCAAAGGTTGGCGAGAAGAGTTTGATTGGCCCAGATCTGGTGCAGGCGATCTCAGAGAAGATCGACATTATTAGGCGTCGACTTCTGGCAGCATAGAGTAGACAGAAGAGCTACGCCGATACGAGGCAGCGACCACTAGAGTTTGAGGTTGGGGACCATGTATTCTTAAAAGTTTCCCCCATGAAGGGAGTCATCCGGTTTGGGAAGAAGGGGAAGCTCACGCCGAGATTCATTGGCTCATTCCAGATACTGGATCGAGTGGGTGTGGTAGCATACCGCCTTGCTTTGCCCACACCACTCGTAGGCATGCACAACGTATTTCATGTATCGATGCTAAAGAAATATGTTCATGACCCTCCCCACATTATCAAATGGGAGCAGGTACAGTTGAGTGAAGACGCTACTTATGTACTGTGATCGACACGTATTCTAGACAGGAAGGAGCAGGTGATGCGCAGTAAGGTCATTCTGCTTGTGAAGGTACTGTGGACGCACCACACTAAGGAAGAGGCTACTTGAGAAACAGAGGCCGAGGTCCGTAAGAATTACCCTCAGATTCTGGAGGAGTATGAAAAGGTACTAATTTCAAGGACGAAATTTTTCTTTAAGGGGGGTAAATTGTAACGTCTCGGTAAAATCCGTACAAAAACTCGAGTATCACCTCAGGCAGAAATCACTAAGGACCGAATCCTTTAGAAATTAAACGAAAATTAATTAACTGCTAAACTGAATTAATCGGTAGGTTAGCTTGAACTGCTTTATATACGAATTGCAAGACCCAAACCCAATAGAGTCGGTAACTCTACATTACCTAAAAACCTAGGATCAATCTCAAATACCAGTTGCTCTCGGGAGCATCTTGAAACTCCGTATCGGACCTGGAACACTTGTTGAAAGTCCGATAATCGCAAAACTATACAGTTATGACCGCCTTACTGGGCTTGACAACCATTTCGGAAATCAAGTCCAAACAATATCCCAAAACGCACATCTTGAGCCCGGAGCGAAGTGTGTGAAAAATGCGAATATCCTTAGAAAATGAAATCAGATTTAAGTGAATTGGGCCGTTCACATGCATGCCAAGTTTAAGGTTTCATACTGTCAGATTCTTACCCAATTACACCATTGGATTAGGGAAATTTTCCTACACAGGTCAGTGTATTGTGGCCGTGATCGAGTAACGCTGACCGTTGAACTGAAACTGGTCCTCCACGGTCGATCCATAAATCCGATCGGACTGAAACTCTAACCTGGCATAGATTCATTGCCAGAGAACTTTCTCCGGATCGTACATGGGAAATAGACTTCCAAATGAGCTTCGTTGGACCGAAACAGACGACTTTTGGCTATAACCTAAGTATACCATTGCCCTGGGGCCATTGGCATCAGTTCTGGGCCTATATAAGGGCCTTAACCCACCCCTCTCTCATTCCATACGAATTTTAAAACCCTAAGAGAGAGAAGAGAGAAAAGAGAAGGAGAAAGTGAGGAGAAGAGTGAGAGAGTGAGGGATAATTGCTGGGATTCGATCCCACCGCTCTACGTGCCAAATCATCTTGCCTGAATCGCTATACTATCGATTTTGTTCCATTTTTGGGTAAGAAATTCAAACCCTAATATATTTTAGGTACTTAGATAGATTAATCAACAAAATAGCTAACCTATTTCATGATTCAGGTAGTCGTTGTGCCGTAAACAAAGGCATAGTGTTCAAACTGAGTTCAATACGAGTTTTTCGACGGAAGGTGTGGACTATATATGTTTAGGTTATGGTTTTCAAGGCTTTCCGTGTCAGTTAATGATTTATGACTGACTTGATTGTTGTCACATGTGCCTAGATGTGATGTTTTCCGTGTATTACACATATATATGAACTATGTTGAATATAGTGCATTTCATGTGTTTGTTGAAATGTCTGAATGAAAAATAGAATTATGATTTGTGCTTGTCATGATTATTGATTGAGAATATATGATTGTTGTTTGTTTGGCAACTCCTTTGTGAAAAGATTTGCTATAATATAGGTTATAACTAGTTTATTACCTGTATGTTGATATGTGTAGTCTAAGTGTTTGATAAAATGCCTGAATGAGAAATGTTTGTTGAAATGTATTTAATGAGGGTGTTGAGATAGGATTCTCAATTACCTTACCTATAGTTACAGTTTCCTTCATGTAACATATCTTACTACTACGTGCTTTATGGATGAAATGCATATGTATGACAATATGCGTACTATGTGTTTGTTAAAATGCTCAAATGAGATTTATACTGAAATTGGTTGTCACATGCTTTTGGCTATTACATATGAATGCCTATTGTGTTTGAATATGATTGGGACTACTGCGTAGTCCAGGCAATCGGTAATGATTCCCAAATTAGTGGCCGAGGTCATTTCGCCACACAAGACACGTTCGATTAATCCGAGTCGTACGTTGTTTGTCAACAGTGGTTAGGCCACGCGGAGTGCTTACGCGCACTATGTCAATTAATTCAATGTGAACTCGTACCAGTCGAGCGTGTCAAGTAACCCGATTGACCTAATGTATGTTCACCATGTATGGACGCTACTGCTTGAATCTAAGGTACCACTTACCAATGTAAAGCCCGTTATAACCTTGGTACCACGATTCACTAAGACTCATGAGCTGGACACGGTAGTAAGGGACATTGTGGTCGAGCTGTCGGCCTATGTTGGGGTGACTAGCCTCCCCGTAGTGACTAGTGAGCAACCCAAACTTGTGAGCCGAATACAGTGGTATGGGACACTGTTTCGAGCTGTCGGCCTATGCTAAGGTGACGAGCCTTCCCATAGTGACCTCGAGTACAAACTAAGGCCTACGCTGAGGTGACGAGCCTCTTCGTAGTGACTTGAACTTGCCTGTCCACTGTTTCTAAATCAGGGGTGACGTTGCCCTATATCTTGCCTATCGTCTGTGATTAATTATGATTGACGACCCTAGATGGATCATTGTTTGGGTAAATGATATAAAGGGAGGTACCTTAGCTTCTCGAACCTGCTGTATGAATGGGTCTAATTAAGGACTGAGCTAACGTGATCATCAACCGCATTGCATGTGCCTTTGGCGTAGGAGTTGAGCACAGTGGAAGGGTTGCATGCACGATCATGAGATGATGTCGTAGAGGGAGTGCAGGCAAGGGCATGCATCATTAACACATATCATCCTTGCATTAACCAGAGTACTTAGGAATGCTTGTTGTATTGCTTTATCATTACTGCTTGACTGAATTGATAACATGTTAACCTTTACCTTATAACTCCACTGAGTTGATCACTCACTCTCACTCTGGGACGGTGTTTTAAAACACTAACCAGACTATGTTGTAATTTCAGGTGATGACGAGGTTTACGAGATGGAGCCTATCTTCTATGATGACGAGGAGGAGTTCTCCTACATACAACTCTCTGGCGGGTCTATGTAGACCCGGAGTTGCGTATCAGGGCTACAGGGATATGGATAGATGACATTACACTTTATTATTTTGTATATTTTGGAATTATACATGTAATTATTTAACCTGGTGACGTTCATACTCTAGGGACTTACAGTCACTTATATGCTCTATATATTTATCGCAGTCTTCCGCTTGCATAATTTAACTGTCTCTGGAGTATGATACGCTGATTTGGTATAATCCCACTCATGTTTAATGCACTAATACGGACAACATTTAATCATCATTATCTATGTTGCATAAGTGATGCGTTGGAACTCGGGAGTTGAGCTTCTGCTCGACCCCCGATTTTCAGGGCGTTACATCGGAGCCCATCATTGAAGGGCTTATATTGGAGCAGCCGGCCCCTGCCACCATTGGTAAAGGAGCTCAGGGCTCTCCTGATTCGACGATTCCTCCTAAGACAACGACTTTGGAGGTAGTAGATTTGGAGGATCTCCCTCAGCCCAGGAGGCTCTCCCCGCCTAGGAGCCCCAGCCCCCGACAACCCAAACTCTGGTCGAGGAGGGTGATACCTCGAGCCAGCGAGCCGGTGAGGCCGAGGGGTCAGGCCCTCTGCCTTTTGGATATTATATGAATAGCCTTGCCACATGGACGGCTAGACTTGTCCCAGAGGAGCAGATCACCGAGCTTCTTAATACTCATTTAGTGACTCATTTTGCTACAAGGTAGAATTCCTCCCCTTAGTTATGCATGTCCATTTGTAAACTGTAGATGTATTCTAACATGTCTTTTTTGTTTCAGCTTGTCCCTGCTCTTATGTCTGCCCGCCGATCAATGAGGCGAGTGGCTGAGGAGTGCGAGTAAGCAAAGGCGGCGCTTCAGGACAATATTGCTGAGGTCGGAGCCTTCCAACAGGCTCTAGAGAAATCTGGGGAGGAGTAAACTACTCTAAAGATCCAGTTGGATGATGCTCAGCGAAAGGAGGGCTCAACACTAGCTGAACTATAGGGGGTGAAGTCGCGCCTTTTTCTTCTGAATTGGAGTGGGCAGAAGCAGTGGCCAAGGCTGCGAGGTTGGAGGCTGAGTTACACGAGGTGAAAGCTAGTTTTGCAACCAAGTTGGCCAAGGTTGAGACCACCTCGACTGCCAAATTGGCCGAGGTTGAGGAGTTCATCCCATCAATCAAGGCCACAACGGTGGATGAGTACTAGAGGTGGGCATCGAGCCGAGTTGAGTCGAGGTGGGCCAAGCTTGGCTTGGCTTGTCTATGATGTACTCGAGTTCGAGCTTGGCCTCGAGCTCAACATTGAAGCTTGGCTTATTTGCCAAAGCTATCGAGTCGAGTCGAGTTTACCTCAAGTCGAACTCGAGCTTGTTGGGTGAGAGAGTAATGGATTCTATTCTTGATCCTCCTCTATTGATGAAAAATTCAAAAATCTTAAGAGAATCAAAACAAAACCCGATGAAAAAAATAAACAAAGCATCGAATCAGATGAGGAAACCTGTAAGAATCGATCTGTTCTTGATCTTCTTCCACCAGCAGAGAAATTCAAGTACTAGAAAAGAAATAGACCAGAACACAGATCAAAAATCCAAGTAAAGAGCTCTAGTCAATCAGATCATTGGATTTCCTTGAAGCTCTAGCAAATCTAAGAAGAACCCATCTCGAATTTCTTGGGTTTCTCGCCTAAGAAGTAGATCTCAAGAGATTGAAATCATACTATTGTAAGCTGAAATGAAAACTGGTAGTGGTGGTCAGGGTGGGCGTGCAGCTGGCAGTGAGCAGAGAAAGAGAAGAAAGGGAAATGGAAGGGGGTGCGTGTGGTCGGGTAGAGACTCTAGGGTTTGTTTTTATTTTTTTATTTTTAAATTTAAACTTAAAACTTATATTAATATATATATATATAATATAATATTTAATATATTTATTAATCGAGCCGAGTCGAGCTCGAGTTCGAGCTTCGAGTCGAGTCGAGTTGAAATGCCCCGTAGTCGAACTTGGCTTGAACTCAACTCGAGCTTCAAATAATTAGCTTGGCTCGGCTCGAATCGGCCATTCAAGCCAAGTCAATCCGAGCTGACTCGAACCGAGTCGAGCGAGCTTTTCGAGCTAGCTTGACTCGTGAACAGCCCTAATGAGTACAAGGCCTCGAAGGAAAGAGCTGACAAGATAGAGGAGTTCTATAACTGTGGCTATGAGAAATGCCCCGAAGACGTCAAGGGAAAGTTCCCTGAACTTGACCTGAGCAACTTCGAGGAAGGAGCTTCTCAATATCTAGCTCCAGATGTCGCTTATGCCGAGCACCCTCCCCGAGCAGACTAGTCTTGCCTCCCACTATGAACTTGTAGCCAGCTTTTTGTTCCTTTTTTCCTCTGTAATCAATTTTTGATTAATGAAGGGATGAATTTTTTTGTTTTTGTTATGTATTTTCTAAATGCTCTTAGTAGATTGAACATAGTAAACTAAGTAGGTGGGTCAGCCAATAGGTTGATCTCTAGATCATCGTCATGAGAGTAGGCTTTTCATTAAGGATTTTCTTCCATTCCGTCTAGGGGAGGGAAGTCCTTTTGGTCGACTGCATAGGTTGGAAAGAAATTCACTACCCACAACATGGAGGAGCTCTTTCATAATAGGATTTATGGTGAGGACTTTCCTCCCTTGTACTAAGGGAAGTCCTTGTAGTCGGTCGCTCATGTCGTGGCAGGATTCTGGGAGAAGTCGTCCTCCCTTGTCCCGGGGAGATATTCTCTGCTCAGAATTTGTGATCAGTAGCATAGTTTGGGCAGTCGAGAAATTATTAACAGAGATTCTCTTCACCCAAACTGGGGAGAAGTTCTTTTATTGTTGAACGCATACATGTAGACATAAAATGGTAATATCTTGAGCATGACATGCTCTCAGTCGATGGGCTCCCTAAGTCCTCAAGAGTAGTAGATTTTCAAGTGTTCGGCACTCCCCGGGTGAGGTAAGGGTCATCCAGCCAAATCTTTAAGTTGGTAGACCCCTGGATGCGTCATGCCGATTACCCTAGCCCCAAGGCTCCTGAGTCGAGTTCCTGGGTGTTTTGGAATGTCTTACGAAGGACTAGGCCCCTTACTTGGAATCTTTGCACCTTGATCTGAGAGTTTTAGTATCGAGCGACCTGTTGTTGATGAGTCGTAATCTTTAGTTGTGCTCGTTCCCTCTTTTCATCGAGTAGGTCCAGACTTAATGTCATCTGCTCCACATTCTGATCTCTATTATATGAGTTGATTGGTGTGGTAGTGAGTCCAATTTTGACTGGTACAACGACCTCTACGCCGAAGGCTAAGGAAAAGGGGGTCTCCCCTGTTGATGTCCGAGCGGTAGTTCTGTATGCCCAGAGAACATGTGGCAGTTCCTCAGCGTAAGCTCATTTAGATTTCTCAAGCTTCATTTTGAGGTAATTCTTTATGATTTCGTTTACTGCCTCTACCTGTCCATTGGTCTGTGTGTGTCGAGGCGATGAGAAGGCATTGAGGATCCTGAGCCTTCCGCAAAGTCCTCGGAATCGCGCATTATCGAATTGTTTGCCATTATCTGAGACGATAGTGTGCGGGATCTCGTATCTATAAATGATGTTCTTCCAGAAGAAGTTAATGATCTTTTACATGGTGATTTTATCCAACGGCTCAGCTTCGGCCCACTTGGTAAAATAGTCAACCGCCACCACGACAAACTTAGTCTGACCTTTGCCCATTGGTAATGGTCCTATAATGTTGATTCCCCATTGGGCGAATGGCCAAGGGCCGACCATGGGAGTCAGTTGCTCAGGTGGTTGTCGGGGTATCACAGCGAACCTCTGGCAATTGTCACATTTTCATATGTATTGTTTGGCATCTTCTTGAATGGTCGACCAAAAATATCCTTATTGGACTACTTTGTGAGCGAGTACTCTGCCTCCCAAGTGATTACCGTAGACCCCTTCATGAATTTCCCTCAGAACATATTCAGCCCCATCGGGCCGGAGACACCTCAGGTATGGTAAGGAGAACCCTTTCTTATAGAAAACGTCTCATATCATGGTGTGTACCGAACTGCTCTGACCCGAACTCATCACACTTCGAGCTTGTTGGCGGGTAGCTTATTTTCCCCAGATATAATCTATAATTGGGTTCATCCAGCTCGAAGTTGTTACCCGGGGAAGCACTTTCTCCGACTCGAGTTGATTAATGCTGAGCTCGGGCAAGAACTCAATCGGAATTGATCTAGCGATGTCATCATCAGCCGTTGCTACTAGTTTTGTCAAGGCATCTGCTCGAAGATTTTATGTCAGGGAGAGTAGACCGAGTTCGCATTTGCTAAATTGTCTGAGGAGTTCTTTCACCTTCTTGATACCTTCTTGATATAAGTGATCATCTTCTCCCCTTTCGCTTGGTATTCATCAGCAACTTGGTTAATGATGAGTTGGGAATCGTTATAGATTTCCAGAGTTTAAGCTCCCATGGCTTTCACCAGTTTGAGTCCAGCAAGGAGGGCCTCATACTCCACTACTTTGTTGGACGTTGGGAATCTGAATCTTAAGGCATATTGGGTGTAGGTTTGGTTAGGCGCGATAAGAATAATCCCCGCTGCACTGCCTTTAAAGTTGGAGGTCCCATTAACATGGAGTGTCCACACATGGTGGTTGGTCCCGTCCTTGATCTCCTCAAATTGTTTTGGTAGTTCGGAGTTAGTGAACTCAACAATGAAGTTGGCCACCGTTTGCCCTTTTATAGCAGTACGGGGTCAATACGTAATATCAAACTCGCCGAGTTCGATCTCCCCTTTCGTGTAACACCCTGGTTCTCATAACCCGAGGATAGTCACTTGCGAATGAGAACCCGAGTATTACATTATGAAGTAAACTATCATACATCTAATTAATAGCAAATCTCATATGTAAGACCCGTATCCTAGGCCGTACCATTTCGTAGGCTTCCGCGGTCCTCCTAGTCGAATTCCTGCGACCCGCGATCTATTTTCAGCGTTTGTGCGCTATCCTAAGACGTGTCCCATATATCAGAGTCAGCTTGACCCGAGACTTGTACCAAACGACCGCGCCATCGCCGCGGTTTCAATGTCATGACTCGTGCACCGATCCGATACCCGAGCAGAAGATGTGGGTCCATGTTCAGTCCGAAGAAACGCCGAGCATTACGAATTCTGAGAGAATCTCTATGACACATCAAATCAAATGTCAAGTACAACCATTCCATCTCCAAGTACAAGTAACCCTTAACTCTCTTACAACCAAGTACCCTAAAGTCAACTCTCCCCATCACCCATCACTCACTCACCCATCCCTCCCTCTCTTTACATCACATCTCTCTCTCATCTCTCTTTCATTCTCTTAAGCAACCATGGGAAGTGGACGTCCAAGCTCTCCATGAGAAAGAGCTAGGTGTGGCCCACCCTCCTACCACTCAATCCAACCCTTCAATACCGATCTCAACCGTTGAATCGCATCCCTTGGAGCTCGGGAGATCAAGGAGGATAGAAGATTTACAAATGGGGGGTGTTCATAGCATTAAATTTCTTTGATTTTGTTAATTTGAGGGCCCACATGGTGGGACCCATTTTGATGTATGACTGTATCAGAGGGACCCATAGTGGCGGGGTCCCTTCGCTACTCCGACCCCTCTCTATCTATCTCTCCCTCTCTTTATCCTTTGGTGATGGAATGTGGCCCACCTATGAAGTATGTATCATATCCATGTCGTCCATGCGTGGACCACACACGTGGGACCCACCATGTAGAACATGATTGGCTGGAGTATTTACAACAACTATATTGTTGCTGTATTCACGTTACCAAGTCCTGTAAGTGTGACCGAGGTGTGTGTTATTCAACACCGTCCATTCATTTTTGCTTAAAGCGGGACCCCACCTAGATGTATGGTATATCTCCATCGTCCACCCTACTTCCCAGTTCATTTGAGGCGTTGAGCCGAAAAATGAAATTAATCCGAAACTCTAGTAGGCCGCACCATCTAAAACGTATTTTTTAATAGTGAAAAATTATTAGGGCCCACTGCAATGTTTTCTAGGCATCAAAATATATCAAATATTGGGCTTCTTAGACTCGTCAGGAGCCCAGGAACCTAACCGACGGACTGGATCCTCTTGATGTGGGCCCCCACCTATGAAAAACTTGATTAAAAAAAAAAATTTATAAACAGCAGACGCTGTTGCTGTCAACGTCCAGAGGATGCTACGCTGTAGCAAGCACCGTCCGCTGCTGGGGTTGGCACAGGATCAGTGGGCCCCACTTCAGGCCCCACCATGATGTATGTTGAATATTAACACCGTGCACTTGATGGGTTCCTTTTAATTACTGGGACATCCCAAAAATCAGCCATGCATGGCACTTAGGTGGTCCACACCACTAACTGTAAGGGATTGAACGCCTGCCAACTGAACTGAAATTCTTTTAGGTCTCAGACGTTTTGGATCTATATGAAATTTGTTTTGCCTCTTAACTCCGGTCCTTGTGACCTTAATGAATAGATTGGATGGAAATAAATGTTCCAGTGGGCCCCACGTGGGACCCACTTACAGTGGAGAGTGGATTGGCAGTGGAGATGGCTAACAGTGAAGTGTTAACTGACTGTGGGTGTACTAGCTAGCAGTAAGAAAGAGAAAGAAAAAAAAATAATAATAAAAAAATAATAATAATAATAATAATAATAATAATATATTATATGGGGAGGGTAGCCAGTACGTGGGACCCATCCCTCTTTTCTTTTTTTTTTGGCTGCACGTGTAGCACATCGTCGTCCATCCATTGGCTGGGACACCATATTGCATGTGATGGTGGGACCCACCCCACGTGTGGGAAACACTTTGATGTAATATATATAATATTATATGATATATAGTATATATTATCTTATATAATACATACATGATGGTGGTGGGCCCTACGTGGTGAAAGTGCACCTACTTGTGCCCTGGTTTGTCAACTTACGTGTGTGGTGAGTCAGACTGGCTACAGAGCTCGATAGGAAGAACAATTCAAGCGTCTGCCTCGACCGGATGTGTGGAAGCGCAGCAGTAATATATCAACCTCACATCCCATGTCCCAAAACACCAGGTGATTAAAACCTTTAAAACAAGATAGACATCTTAGGGTTTTGTGGTGAGAAAACTTTTTCAAAAATTGAAAAATCTCTAAGTTTTTCTCGCCTTATCGATTTCATCGAAGCACCCTCGATATGATCGACCTGTACTGTCGATGTCCTCGATACCTTAACGATTTATAGATAAGAGGACCAAAACGTCCAGCAACTAAATATTCATCTGGATGGATTTATCGATGTATCGATAACCTATCGATATCATCGATAAAAGCACTAAATATGTTTAGCAACTGCACAATATATCTAGACGATTTATCGATGTATCGATATTCATATCAATACCATCGATATTCAAATCTCGAGACCATCAAGAGTGGCTCGATAAGATCGACAGGCAGATTTTCGGCGCCCCCATTTTTTAATGAAAATCTCAAAATTCTTCGATATATCAATAACCGTCTGATATGATCTGAATTCAAATATCGATAAGATCAGAGGTCCATCGATGATATCGACAGTGGGCACGCATTTCTTACAACACTTATTTCAGGTTGTGTTTAACTATGATCGGGGGCCTTCGATTTAGTCGATATTCAAATATCGATGATATCGACATCAGATCGATTGCATCGAACAATGCCATAATCTGTCCAGCAATTTCAAAGATAAATCAACTGGATTTATCGATGCCTCGACTCTGATCTCGATGTCATCGACATTCAAATTCCGATGACCTCGACGGTTTCCCCGATCATTCATGAAAACCTGAAATATCTCAAAGTCAAGTCTCTCTCATTTTTCAAGTGTCGATGGATCGAACCGGTCATCGATGGAATCGGAGTTCGAAATCCGATGACATCGACAATAGTTCGATTCATCGACCATCTGGTAAAGAGTTTCAAAAGTGTATGACATTGAGTCCGAGTCATCGAGCAGACCATCGATTCTATCGAGAGAGTATACGGTCGATGATATCGAACTTGTTCGATGATATTGAACTCTGTCATAGATGTGACCGTTTTATATCCGTTGAAACTTTTTGCCTATTTATAGAGAACTTGTCTTTTGTTGCTGTGGGAGAAAGCAGAGAGAGCTTTTGTGTGTTTAACCCTAGATCATATACCCTAAGCCCTTTCTCTCAAGGGAGTTCATCCTCCAATCCACCCTTACCATTGATATTAAATAGAGTGGATTGGGGAATGAACTTCCAAATTCAAGGATCCTTCAGTTACCACCTTAATGGCAAATCATTATGTTGGGATGCCTTGAATGCATAAGAGAGGAACTACTCTATCTTCCTTATAGGAAAATCGTTAGAGAGTAGGATTCCATCTCACCCTTGACCCAACCCGAAGCCAAGCATTAGTATATCATCTTGTGTTGCAGATCAATGGAGCTGAAGACTCTTCGTCAACAAAGAGGAGGAGATCTTTGGCATTGCGCTGAATGAGACTCATCAACTTATCTGTAAGTATCTAGAGTCCAGAGGACACTTGTGATCATTCCTTTCTAGGTCTTGGTCTTGAGTGGTTCTCACCCTTTGAAGTCCTCAAGGAGGCCTTGCGCGGGAGTGTACGCTGTGGGTGCACAGGGTGGACCCTTGCTCTTGTGTAGGGCATAACTGTTAGGTCCTTGTGTAGGTCCTTGACCTGTGTGGTCTAAAATCCGGGTACGTTGTGTGGACCCTTGCTCTATGGAGAGCATAAACATCTGGTTATGAGTGAACCAGCAAACACTGGGTTTGAGGTGAACCGCATAAAACCTCTGTAAAGGTTGAAGGTGAACCTGATTAAAACCTTAGGTTTGAGGTGAACCCTGGGAAACCTCCTTAGTGAAATCCGGTACACTTAAGGGTTGAGTGCGGCAGCGGGGGAGTGGAGTAGACTTATCGTCGAACCACTATAAAATGACTGTGTCTGTGATTGCTTTTCTATATATGTGATTCATGTCAATGCATTCATATTCATATATCTGATCACATCCCACACACATACACAGTCATATCCAACATAGACTAGTTGCATATTGTTATATCTTGATTAGTTTGTGATTGGATCCTCTACTTGGCTTGGAAGCCAATAGAGTTACATTTGAGTAATCCTGATAGTTGCATATCTATAAGGATTAGTGTAATAGGATTTTAAATAAACAGTAAAAACTTTTAAAATTCCTATTCACTTCCCCCTCTAGGACATATTGGCATATTCCGACTTCATCTCAAGCGGTCTTCACCGCTATTTCACTTGGTATCAGAGCGGGTCTCTCTTTAAGGGCTTCACTGCCTAAAGAGTGATCTTAACTGAAGTTGGAAATATAGTCAAAGGAGAGGGCTCATCAGTCACCAGGCCTCCAGTATTTGACGGCTCAAATTATGCATACTGGAAGGCTAGGATGCACTACTTTCTGAGATCTTTGGATCATGACGTTTGGAATATAGTTGAAAGTGGATATGTGTCACCTACTAAACAAATCGTACTTGATAGTGGTACAACAATCACAAAGCCCAAACCCAAAGAAAAGTGGACAGCATTCGACAAAGAAAGGCAAACATCTGAAGCCAAGGCTATGAATGTTATCTACTGTGCTGTATCCCAGGATATATTCAATCAGATAAGTATGTGTGGGACATCAAAGAAGCATGGGATTTACTGGAAACAACCCATGAAGGCACAAGTACTGTGAAGAGGTCCAAACTTCAACTATTAACCTCACAGTTCGAAAGTCTCAGAATGGAAGAGCATGAGACATTTATGGAGTTCTTTACAAAGCTAAATATCATTTGTAACTCCATGGGTGGATTGGGAGAGAAAGTTCCGGTACCGAAAATCTGTAGGAAAATTCTAAGATCCCTACCGGAACGGTTTAATCCCAAGGTGACAACAATTGAGGAGTGTAGGAACATAGACGAGATGAAAGTAGAAGAACTAGTAGGTTCCCTACAAACTTTTGAACTACACTTCACTCAATCCCAAAAATCCAAAAACACTGTCCTAAAAACTTCAAAGAAAACAACTCATGAGGACGGTGAATGAAAGTGAAAGTGAAAGAGAGGATGATGATGAGGAAGTGGCTTTGCTGGCACATAAATTCAGAAGATTCTTTCAAAAGAATCGCGGTCGTCCCTCTAGAGGTAGAAAGGTGGATAACAAACTCTCTGTAGGCAAATTTGGCAAAAAGACCAAAGAACCACAATGTTACGCCTGTCGAGAGTATGGACATCTATCTACCGAATGCCCAAACAGAACAATCAAGGGCAAGGCAATGGCCGCCACTTGGGATGATACAGATGAGTCAATTCAGAATCTAGTGACTCAGAATGCAATGAAGATCAGAAATCACTAAAAATTCTTATGGTCTCCACTACTTCAATTATTCCCACTGAATCTGAGAACGAGAAAGGACATCTAGCCATGGAATCATCCTCATCTGACAGTGGAAAAGATGAAGAAGAAATAGAAAAGGATAAATTGCAAGATGCCTATAATCAACTCTATACTCATAGCATCAACATTCTTAAAAGACTTGGAATCTCTGAAAACAAGAAAATACTATTGCAAAAAGATCTGGATAAAATACGGGAGATCAATTCACATCTAATTAATGATCTACAGCAATATCATGCAGATAACGACGAGTTGGAAAGAATCAACCTATCCCTAAAAACTGAATCATCTAAGCTTACCAACCAAATTGAATTATTAGAAGATGAAAATAGGCATCTCAAGAATGAGAATCACACACTCCGCTATGACTTAGAGAAATCTAAAAAGTTTGCTGAAATAAACTATAAATTTTCTTAGAGTGGTGAAAAGCTTGAAAAGATGTTAGGGATGGGAAGGCCTGGAAAGGACAAGAGTGGCCTAGGGTATGAGATAACTAAGAAGAAAACTGGAAATGCAGCACCTAGAACTGAGAAATCTGGAAGCAAAATCAGAATAACCCTAGTATGTCATTTGTGTGGTGATTCAGGTCATTATAAGTTTGAATGCATAACACCAAGGAGGACTCAATTGAGCTCTGGTCAGAATCATGGTAACAAATTATTAACCAGAGAAATACAGAACTTCAATAGTCCTCTCAAGGATATGGATAGAAGCAATGCCCTTGCATCACCACCCAAATTGATTAACAAGATGAAATGGATAAGGAAAAATTAGTTCAGAATGAGCATCTAAAATCTGAACATGTGCTAAAATGAGGAAATAATTTTGCTGAGCTTCAAATGATATATCTGAGGTGCTTCACCTCCATTGCTTTTGTATAAACATTCAAACGTTTATAGTTTTGATGTACAAAGATTGTACATAATTTTGTTAAGTATACTACTGATTCATAAAAATGCTGAAGATATGCTTGAGGTGTCGTCTGTTGCTAAAATTTGAAAAACATTCACTTCCGATACTTTAGCTAATCGGTCATGGGTATTCTCGATCAAATCGATAAAATGTTGATACTATCGACGTCTCATCAGAATCTGAAAAGTCACTTGATCGAGAATACTATCGGAGCTATTATCGATAATATCGAATGAGGATCATCGATATAATCGAAAGTAAGATCGATAAAATCGATGTCTGGCACCCGATAAAAGGCGGTCGAGCGGAAATATCTTATTTTTCTTGGAAAAGCCATTTTTTTTTGCTCGAATCCTGGCCTGAAGACTATTAGTGGGTCCCAGAAGCCTCGACAGAAATGGGTATTATCCTTCCATTCCCTCAATTTCAGAGTTTATTTCACTTTTGGTCGGGTATTTTCCGTTTCATTAAAAGAAGAATTTTGTCCTCTTTCCCCAAATTTTCAAACCCTCTTTTTGTCCATATGGGAAAAGACAAAGGGAAAGCATCCGGACAAGGGGAACCTTCAAAAACCTCTCAACAAAAAGTGCTTGCCTCTAAGACTAAAGCAAGTGTTCCCGAACGTGGGATCCCCACAAGGCAACGCTCAAGACATGGTGGGTCCCAGTCGGAAGAGCAGGCACCTCCACCAATGCAAGTCAATCTAGTCTTGGCAAGATTTGCAGGGAGGAAAGTCATTCCCGAAAGGAAAGTCGATAGAAACTGTTTGATTCCATATAATCTGGAATCTCTATTTGAGGCCATAGATTGGTCACCAGTTCTCAACTTTGGTGGACCATATCAACTTGAACGGACTTACCAATTCTTCGCTGCCTGTCACTCTCCGACATCTGATCCTCCCTCCATCTCCGTAACTATAGATGGTGATGATGTGCTGATTACTCCAGGGTCTGTTGCAGGAATATTCAATCTTATCTTATCTCCTATAGGAATCCCTGAGATGGACATGGAAGATCCTAAAGTTCGATCCAAAGTCACTAAATTTCTATGCCATAATCGTGATGTTGAGTGGTACCATGGGAATGCCCTGAAAGTGAAGTTCATGGAACCACGTTATCGTGTCCTGCATGACATTCTCGCTTCGAATATTTACTCTAAAGGCTACAACAGGGTCGACCTCACTGGTTTCATGACTATGATAATCTATTCAATCGCTGCTGGTGTCAAGATCTGTTTGCCTACCCTGATTGTGTATAGTTGGTGTATGCTTTTCATAGGGCTAGAGACATTCTCCTACCATATCCCTGGATCATCAATACAATCTATAATGCCATAGGATTCCCTACTACAAATGATCTTGTTCTTCCTCTTCAAACCTTCAATAAAAATAACATTCGAAGGATGGATCTGGGGTTTCACAAATACCCTGAGGAACCTCTGTAGGAAGGCACTTATGTGGAGAAAGAAGGTAGGGCTGTGGAATGCTCCCATGGAAGGGACAGTGGAGTTTGGGCATGAACCGTTAACATCGCATCAAGCACCATCCACATCAGGGACTGGGCATACAAAGAGATTCAAGCTGCATCAAGACAAGCTTGGCGCTATTCACCATGATGTCTCTCAACTCAGGGAGTCAATGAACGAGAGGCTTACAGTTCTAGAAAGAATGGTGCTAAGTGTGCAGCAAACCGTCCAACTGTTGGTGGATGTGATGACTTGCCGCCGGACGGGACGACACAGCACCATCCCACTCCGCTCCATGATGATGATCACTACTAGCTATCACATACACGCCACTCTTATCTCTACGTATGAATATTTGTATCTTTTTGAATATTCTACGCATGTCTGTGTGTGTGTGGGAAACTAACTAATCTGGTATATTTTCTTTGAAATTGTATATGTCAATGGTTGGATTGAACAGTTTTTTTTTTGGCTTGGGATTCACTGCTGTCTGGGGTTTGGTTTTGGTTCTTTATGGCTGAAATGAAATTCACATCTTTAGTACCATACTTATGTTTTGAATATTTTGATTATGACTGCATATAATTCTTATCTCTAATGCCATAATTCTGTTTTCGATTCCCCTGGTTTATCAAGTTATGGACTGCATATGGTGTCTTTGCATGAACATTTTATCTGCTATGCATTCATAAAATCTGAATTTGATGCCTTGCTTAAAAATTGGATGAAACTGTTATGCATCACTTGTTCTGCTTCTCTACCTGTTGGTTCTCCCATGCAATTCATTCTTCAGTCAATATCACTTATTGTACCTTTGCCAATGGCTGACAAAAAGGGGGAGAATGTTCAAAACACCCCGAGCGGAAAATTGTGTTTCTATCTATGTTTATGTAAGTGTTAGGGGGAGCAGCTGCAAGAAAGGGGGAGTAGTTTGAAGTAAGGGGGAGCGGATACTTCTAGAATGTGTACATGGGTAGAAACATTGTAAAATTGTGTAAAAACATGTACACACAATTTAGGGTGTGTCTAGAAGTGTTTTAGGGTGTTTTGGGTATTTTGTCACGTAATTAACAAAGGGGGAGATTGAAAGTGCACCTACTTGTGCCCTGGTTGTCAAGTTACGTGTGTGGTGAGTCAAACTGGCTACAGAGCTCAATAGGAAGAACAATTCATGCGTCTGCCTCGACCGGATGTGTGGAAGCTCGCAATAGGTAAATCATAGCCTCACATCCCATCCAGTCCCAAACCACCAGGTGATTAAAACCCTTAAAACAAGATAGACATCTTAGAGTTTTGTCGTGAGAAAACTTTTTCAAAAATAGAAAAATCTCTAAGTTTTTCTCGCCTTGTCGATTTCATCGAAGTACCCTCGATATGATCGACCTGTACTGTCTATGTCCTCGATACCTTAACGATATTATCGATATAATATGACCAAAACGTCCAGCAACTAAATATTCATCTGGATAGATTTATCGATGTATCGATAAACCTATCGATATCATCGATAAAAGCACTACATATGTCCAGCAACTGCACAATATATATGGACGATTTATCAATGTATCGATATTCATATCATACCATCGATATTCAAATCTCGAGACCATCAAGAGTGGCTCGATAAGATCGACAGGCAGATTTCCGGCGCCCCTGTTTTTTAATGAAAATCTCAAATTCTAATCGATATATCGATAACCGTCCGATATGATCTGAATTCAAATATCGATAAGATCGAAGGTCCATCGATGATATCGACAGTGGGCGCGCATTTCTTACAGCACTTATTTCAGGTTGTGTTTAACTAAAATTGGGGGCCCTTCGATTTAATCGATATTCAAATATCAATGATATCAACACCAGATCGATTGCATCGAACAATGCCATAATCTGTCCAGCAAGTTCAAAGATAAATCAGCTGAATTTATCGATGCCTCGACTCTGATCCCAATGTCATCGACATTCAAATTCCGATGACCTCGACGGTTTCCCCGATCATTCATGAAAACCTGAAATAGCTTAAAGTCAAGTCTCTCTCATTTTTCAAGTGTCGATGGATCGAACCTATCATCGATAGAATCGGAGTTCGAATTCGATCGATGACATCGACAATAGTTTCGATTCATCGACCATCTGGCAAAGAGTTTCAAAGCGTATGACATTGAGTCCGAGTCATCAAGCAGACCATCGATTCTATCGAGAGTATATGCTCGATGATATCGAACCTGCTGTTCGATCATATCGAACTCTGTCATAGATGTGACCGTTTTATATCCGTTGGAACTTTTTACCTATTTATAGAGGACTTGTCTTTTGTTGCTGTGAGAGAAAGCAGAGAGAGCTTTTGTGTGTTTAACCCTAGATCATACCCTAAGCCCTTTCTCTCAAGGGAGTTCATCCTCCAATCCACCCTTACCATTGATATTAAATAGAGTGGACTGGGGAATGAACTTCCAAATTCAAGGATCCTTCAGCTACCACCTTAATGGCAAATCATTAAGCTGGGATACCTTGAATGCATAAGAGAGGAACTACTCTATCTTCCTTATAGGAAAATCGTTTTAGAGAGTAGGATTCCATCTCACCCTTGACCCAACCCGAAGCCAAGCATTAGTATATCATCTTGTGTTGCAGATCAATGGAGCTGAAGACTCTTCGTCAACAAAGAGGAGGAGATCTTTGGCATTGCGCTAAATGGGACTCATCAACTTATCTGTAAGTATCTAGAGTCCATAGGACACTTATGATCATTCCTTTCTAGTTCTTGGTCTTAAGTGGTTCTCACCCTTTGAAGTCCTCAAGGAGGCCACCGACGAGAGTGTACGCTTGGGGTGCACAGGGTGGACCCTTGCTCTTGTGTAGGGTATAAGCTTTTAGGTCCTTGTGTAGGTCCTTGACCTGTGTGGTTTAAAATTCGGGTGCGTTGTGTGGTCCCTTGCTCTATGGAGAGCATAAACATCTAGTTAGGAGTGAACCAGTAAAACTCTGGGTTTGAGGTGAACCGCGTAAAACCTCTGTAAAGGTTGAAGGTGAACCTGATTTAAAACCTTAGGTTTGAGGTGAATCCTGGGAAACGTCCTTAGTAAAATCCGGTACACTCAAGGGTTGAGTGCAGCAGCCGGAAGTGGAGTAGACTTATCGTCGAACCACTATAAAATGACTGTGTCTGTGATTGCTTTTCTATATATGTGATTCATGTCAATGCATTCATATTCATATATCTGATCACATCCCACACACATACACAGTCATATCCAACATAGACTAAGTTGCATATTGTTATATCTTGATTAGTTTGTGATTGGATCCTCTACTTGGCTTGGAAGCCAATAGAGTTACGTTTGAGTAATCCTGATAGTTACATATCTATAAGGATTAGTGTAATAGGATTTTGAATAAACAATAAAAACTTTTAAAATTCCTATTCCCCCCCCCCCCCCCCCCCTCTAGGACATATTGGCATATTACGACTTCATCTCAAGCGGTTTTCACTGCTATTTTACGTGGGACCCACCTACACTATTTAAGGAGGCAGCTGTTGTATCATACAGCAGCTGTATTGACGTCAGCAAGGTCCGTGGGACCAACTGATGTGTGGATTGCATCCACTCCATCCGTCCATCTAAATGGGACCCACCGTATATGTGTTATATCCAAACCGTCCCTCCATTTTATATCTAAACCGTCCATTTTTTTTAGATCCACACCGTCCGTCTGATGGATTGTGGGCCAGCAGCCATGGGCCACACACACGTAGAAACCACGTGATGCATGAGGTTTATCTCCCCACCATCCATTTGTGGACAAGCAGCAGAACAGCTGCTGTGTTGATGCAGTAGGTTGTGGGTCTCGTATGATGCATGCTTGAATCCAAGCCGACCATCTGTTGGGCCCCACTAGATGTTTTGTTGTTGTATTTCACATCAGCAAGTGGGTTTTGATCATCCAGATCGTTCACCTATATGGACCCCACACGCAGTTGTTGTTCCTCCACGACAGTAAGTTCTGTGGGTTTGGCATGAGGTACATGTTATATCATCCAGATCGTTCACTGTATGGACCCCACACGCAGTTGTTGTTGCTCCACGACAGTAAGTTCTGTGGGTTTGGCACGAGGTACATGTTATATATCCTACACCATCCACACATATGGGGTCCACCATGATGTATTTGTGGCATTTGGGCCATCCAGCAACGCTGGACATGGTCCACCTGGCATAATTATTTTATATCTGACGGTGGGTACCTACCACGATGTACATGTTTCGCCACACTGTTCAACTATTTGAGACCTATGTAATGTACCTATTTTATCCTCACCGTCCATACATAAGGTGGACCACACTGCAGAAAACAGTGGTGAATTGAACGTCTACCATTGAAACCCTTTTTTGGTCACAGAAGTTTTGGATCTATATGAAAACTGCTTTTCCTCTTAATTCAGGTACTTGTGACCTTACGACCAAATTGGGTGGAAATTAGTGCTATGGTGGGCCCTACCTTGATGATGTGTTGTATTCACACTTTCTGTCCATTTTGATGGACATGTGGTCCGCCTTGATGTATGATTTCATCCACACCGTCCGTGGGATGTGTGGACCCCAGCCATGATGTATGGGTTTCATCCTCTCCGTCCATATGCCGGATGGGTGGGGACCACTTTGAGATGTGTGTATATCCAAACCGTTCACCCACCTTGAAGTACTTATTCCATCCGCACCGTCCATCTGTCCAGGACAATGGGTCGGATTATGAGGTTATGTTATATCCGCCGTCCTGGGCAGATTATGGACCTCACTTTAATGTATATCTATGTCGTTCATCTGTGCGGCCCGCCCGTGATGAATATATGCGGCCTACCTTGATATATTAGTGGCCCATCCGTTAAGGCCCGCCTTGATGTATGTACGTCATTCATCCATTTTTTTAGGGCCGTGGGCCCCATTACCATGTGCGGGGCCCACCTGTTTGTATTTTTAGCCCATGTGCGGGCCCACCTGCTTAAATCTGAGGCCCATGATGTGTGGGCCACTTGATGTACTCGAGGCCCAGATACGTGGCCCATTTAGTGTATATGAGACCCATGTGTAGGGCCTGCATGTTGTATATTTGAGGCCCACATCGATGCTGCCCAATTTGATGTATTTAAGGCCCATTGGTGCGGCCCGTTGATGTAGCCCATTCAATGAGGCCCATTATGATGTGCATTAGGCCCATGGGTCGTGGCCTGTGTGATGTATCTGAGGCCCATGTGCAGGGTCCACCTATTGTGTATGTAGCCCTTGTATGAGGCCCATTGCAATGTATATTAGGCCTTTATGTGAGCCCATAGGCCCACTTTGTATTTGGCCCTATGTGGGTCACTGCTTGGGAGCGATGTTGGTTAAATGTCCACATTAATGAGTAGTAATGGTTGGATGTCCGCATTGTGACCTTCCCTTAAGCCTGGTTAGGCCCATTCTCATCATTCTCTAGTGGGTTAATCCAAACGAATGGGCCCCCATTGATATTGCTTGGACCATCATCGGTCGTCCATTTATGGACCCCACCTTGCGTCGAGGCCGATTACCGATTCTGATTTGTCGTGGCCGATTGCCGATTATCGATCGAGGCCGATTACTGATTCTGATTTGTCGTGGCCGATTGCCGATTATCGATCGAGGCTGATTATCGATTAAGGCCGATTATTGTGGTCGATTACCGATTCCGATTGTCGTGGTTGATTGCTGATTCTGATTGTCAGGGTCCAATGTGATGTATATGTGGCCTGTATTTGAGACCGTTGTGATGTGTATTCAGCCCGTGTTCAAGGCCCATTATGATGTATGTTAGGCCCATGTGAAAGGCCCATCGTGGTGTGTATTAAGCTCTTGAGTGGGGCACATGGTGTTGTATATTTGGCCCTTGTGTGAGGCCATGAGTCCACTATATGTTAGGCACTATGTGGGCCATTCCTTGGGGGCAATGCTGGTTAAATGTCCACATTGTCGAGGCCGATTGTCGATGTCAGTTATTGATACTGATTATGAGTATGTGACAGCATGGCAACATGATACATGCCCATACGCATCATCTGCATGTTTTTTATGAGATGTGGTTGACCATTACATATGTCACTGAACAGGTTGTTGTGAGGCTCCTTGATAGGTGGAAGTTATCTCACATGAGCGCATGGTTTGCGTAGGACTCATTGATGCATGACTGGATTATATGACTCATGCATCTTGCATTGTGATTATTGTATTCCCTAGCGACATCAGGGTCATAGCCTCCACAGGCATATCGTGGATGGCTAGATGGGACACCAGAAATCTGTTTTAGCATTGGGCTGTTATAGATGGCCCTGAGTGAAAATCCTTAAACCCTCTTGGTACCAGAGGACGCCCCAACATCGAGACCGAGTGGATACATGAGCGCCCGAATGCCGAATACCAGGAGGTCGTGTCTCCCACTATGTCGTGGTCGGTTGGGAGGGGGTATGGCCTTACCCGCCCGAGGGTAGGGGCATAGCTAGGCTGAGTTTGACCAACTCGTAAATAAGTCCACTATTGATGTGCCAGATAGGTATTGGCAGACTATTGGTCAGGCGGATAGTGAGGTTTCTTACGCTTACTTGGACTGTGCTGCTGTGAGAGGGACAATGCCATTTGGAGTGTACTAAACGCTAGTGATGATCCCAAAGATGAACAATACTGATATGTGGACTTATTGAGCAGGAGTTGCATACTCATTCATTCATTCATTCACTATCCACTTGGGCTGGTGGTGCGCAACTATTTATTATGTGTACCTTCACTATGGCCAGGATTTTAGTTAGGGCGCATGACTAACCTGAGATCAGGAGTTTACTACATTGAGTCTGACTATCTAAATTAGGTATGGGACTAGTTTGGATAGAAGTCCCTTGTGATGGACCACGTAGCCTGTGATACTACGTACTATCATCCCGACTTCACACTCCAGCATGGTCATTCCATTCGCACCACATATTGCATTACATCTACGGCATTTGACATTATGGCTTATTGTGTTTCAGCATTTATATGGTCTAGATACAGCTGACGTTATTCGTGAACTCATCAAAAATTGTATATTGTATTGCATCATCGACATCTGATACTTGGCTCTTTATTACTCCTCATTTGCATAGCTGATCTATATTGCATATTCTGATATTGATTGACTCATAGACTTGTCAGTATTTTCGCTTACTCTGATATCGTATCATTCATGATCTTACCAGTAATTCCGATATTGTATGATTATGGCATTATATTGAATACTTAGCACTTACCTTGTGCACACACTTACACCACCCTCTAAGCTTTCTACAAGCTTATGCATGATAGATGCGTGCAGGAAATGTTAGGTTGCAGCAGCGTGGAGATTGGAGCATGTAGCTAACTTCTGAGGCTTTAATTTCGATATATGTATTTTCCTTTCAGCATTGTATTCAAATTTTTATATTTGTGGATATGTGATGATGTTGTTACCTTTGTGATTTGGGTAATCTTGTGGTTATGCTTATTACGAGATAAATGTACGTTGAAAAATTCTCCTTATAGGATCCCAAAATCGAAGTCTGGCCTATGTACGCTGGGAGTCGAGAATGGGGTACTACGGAGGCTATCGACTCCGGATTTGGCGATCGGGAATTTTGTGAGCCCGGTTTCCAAGTTTGGGGTGTGACATCATAACATAAAGTGAAGCAACTATTGCATAAGCTAAAGATATCATGATTAATAATAAGGAAATTTAATGAAAGCAAAATGACATCCCTCAACGGGGGATTTTAATTACAATCCTCAAATTTTAAGAAACATAAAGTCTAAATAATGAGAACAAGTAAAACGTAGAGTACTAATTGAGCTCCAACGGCTCAACTACACTAGCATAGAGTCCTTCCTCATAAGCTCCTCTTCAATCATTTTTGGGATCTCGACTAAGGGGTCTCCTTCCATCATCAAACCTGCATCTATTTGGTACAACCGCACGATAGGGTGAGTGATAACTCAGTGAGAATTTTCCTCAAAGATTTCATGCATATTAGAGTATTCTAATATAGTTTAAACTAACTTAGCATTTCATAATGAGAGTAATATCATATGAACATGTACATGAATCTGTGGATGTATGTCTAAAGTCACAGATCTGGGGATGCACATCCGACTGCCAAAAGAAAGGGTCACCCACGGTAGACTAACTACCTGGAAAAGACCATGTAGTGAGAGCGCCCAAGGTAATTTAGTCTCCTGGAAAAGTATTCAGGATACACCTGAGGAGGTCCTAAAAACTCGAAAAGCCTCATGTAAAGAGAGCAGCCCATAGTGGCATGAATGCACTCAACCTGAGGTTTATACTATAATAATAGAATTCTTAATAGACCTAACAGGTGGTGACTCACATCAAGCACCTGGTAAAGCTCATATGTTATACATGAATGTTATGCACCATTATGTCCACATACATGTGTATTTGTTCCATGTAGTAATTTCAATTCCCCAACTAATGCAAGAATATTGTAACATGATCTTTCACAAGATGTAATAAGAGAATATAACATGTTTTCAAGACTTGCATCATGAATATTAGAATAAATATAAACACAAGATTTATTAGATAAAGCAGGATTAGTAGCAATGAAATAAAATTCATAAGACATTGCATATCATAGTTATATTCTAAAACTTTCATAACTAACAGGGAATTCAACGAATGCATAAGGCAATGAGGGTGACTCCTCACCTTTCAAGTCAAATTTTCTTGCTTATATTGCATCCTAAGCATGGTGACTCACTTGATTTAGTTTCCAACACAACTCGTTACCTATTTCACAATCTAAGGAGGCATTTGGGAGTCAACATTTCCTATATTTCAAATAAAGGTCTAGATTAGCTTTTCTCAATTTAAAACAAGATTTAACTCTATATTTTATGAGATCAAAACTCACGATACTTAATTGTTGACTCTGTGACTCGACTCGAGCGAGTCATACGATCTTTACTCGCTCTCTTTTCTCTCCTTTCTTCTTCCTTCCCTTCCTTTTTCTTTTCTTCTTTCCTGAAAACTTCCAAGAGGGTCCGGATCCAAACAAATAGTGAGTCAGAGACCTGAGTCAGTTTTGAACTGAGTCAACTCAATGACTTGCTTCTCTTCTTCATCTTATCTATTATCTTCCTTCTCTTTCTCCTTCTGTAACAACCCATTTTTTTTGTGGGAACCAACCCCACCGTCTGCTTGTGTGTGGCCCGCCTGTGTTTTGGATCAGCCTCATTTTTTGCCTTATATCCTCTCATGGCCAGGCCAAGATGATGGACGGAGTAGATTTATATCATTGTTAGTGGGACCCACCATATCTAAAAATGAAAAAAAAAATGAATGAATTATCTTCCGCACGTCACCGCCGACTAACCCACTCTCTCCCTCCTTCCTTCTTTCTCGCATGGTAATGGGCACCGAAGCCTCCCACTAAATCGAAACTGTCCCATAATCCCCACTCTTTTATTCCATTACTCACCTCCTTTAAAAAAATAATTAATAAATAAACAAAGAAACAATTAAATCAAAAAGAGAGAGAGAGAGAGAGAGAGAACTCTGTAAATCAAGAGAAAGAAGAGATTGGAGCAGGGCCAGATCATCAGATTTTTTAAGTAGGTGATCTTTACGAATTTGAAATTTTATATTTCTATGTTTTTAAAATTGAATTTCCATGTAATTTTATTTATAATTAGTTAATTAATTCCATATAATAGGCTAGTTAATCCTTTAATTTTTAAATAGATTATTCTGTATTCTTGGTGTGATTCTAATTCACATATAAAAATTTTAGATGCTTCCGTCTATTAAATTTTTGTTATAAAAAAGTTGAAATATAATTAATTTAAAATATAGAATTCTTAAGAATTATTAATTTTACTAAAAAAAAAAGTTTATGTAAATTTATGGTTTCAATTTGTTGAAATTTATAGACTCATTTGAATTGAATTGGTTTACCATCAATAATATAAAACTCACTTTAAGTTTATGAATTTATCAATTAATTGAAATTCCTTTATATCTAACTTCAAAATAATCCAAAATTTTGTAATAATAATAATAATAATAATTTATGTTATAAATTAATTAACTTAAATATAAATTATAAGAAAATTTGATGTATATAAATTAAATTAGTAGCATAAATCCTCTTAAAGATTTTAAAATTTTAATTTGAGGTATGATTAACATTTTGGAATAATTAATTCAATAAATCTAATATATACAAATATAGATCTAGAACTTTAGATTAGTTGATTTATTAACCTAAATCAAGAATTACCTTAAGATGTTTAATTGAGTTATAAGTTTATATTATAATTTAATTTGTAATTACTATTTATAAAATTAATAGTAATTACACTCACTTAGAATACTTTAACGTCCTGGATTTTCACTATTTCGGATTTCCAAAAATAAAAATAAAAATCCTTGAATGTTAGTTTATACACGGGTGGTACCAGTAAAGGACCGCACAAGTCCGATTAATCAACCATAGGAAGCCAACACATTCGCCCGATCACTTAAATACTGAATTTAGCCACATGATTTACTCACAGAGAGCCTAAATCTAACCGACTGATTAATCTAGACAATCGTAACTAAGTTAAAAGATCTACTCGAAGCCAAGTTAGATAAGGCTCGGATCTTGACTAATGGACCAAATCAACCCCGTCACTCATTTAGCCTAAAACCAATGGTTTAGAGTAATTATGACCAAATCTCCACTTTCACTAGTTATAAATAGGCTACCCTATGACCATAGTTAATCCAAACCCTAATCATTACCTACGAGAAATCTCAATACCTAATTCATTCCAAAAATACCCCAATTTTCCGAACAAGCTCTAGACCGCTCGTTAGTGGGTCACTAGTTCCAAAACTATACAATAATGTCCATCTTACTGGGCTCGACATCCATCGCGAGAGTCGGACCTGGGTAGTGTCCAAAACCGCTCAACTTGAGATAAAGGACGAGTGCATGAGAAGTGCAAATACCCTAAATGAAGAAGCTAAAACTTAAGTGAATTGGATCGTCCACTCTTATGCAAAGTTGAGAATTTTAGACCGCCGATTTACGACCAAACTTCACACATAGAGTAAGGATATTTTCCTACCCATATTAGTATAGTCGCGGCCCCGATCGACCATCGGTGACCGTTGAACAGACTTCTAATCATATTTGTCGATCGGCGCATCCAAATGGCAGGCCGATCATGTCCGTACGTAAATCATCATTAGGGCTAACTATCCTACGGTGTATATCGACATGTACACCCCGTAATGGGCCCTAGAGGTTAGAAAGACCCTCCCATAGGGCTAGTATAGTAAAAACCTAGCCTTTGGGGCCATTTACACCAAATCTGGCACTATATAAGGGCTTCATTTGGGCACCCCCTCCTCCATACGAATTTCAACAAGAGAAAAAGGGAGGAAGGAAGAAGTGAAAGAAGAGAGAGGAGAAAGAGAGAGAGAGAGAGCTTGGAAGCATGAGGGTTTATACACCTTCACCCTCTCATCTCCTTTATAGCAACATTGTCCTTCATTTGTGTCGATTCGGTGACGATTGAAGGTAAGTATTGAGTTATGTTTGTAGGTTTATGTCTTGTGTTTAATTCCTTCTAATTCTTACAAGCTTATATGCTTACTTAGGTTCTCGACGGCCTTTCCCCAACGCCCAAACCTTACGAACTCCGTGAAATGGGGCGAAACATTGTAAAGTGCGGACCATTATCCCTAGGTGGCCAAGTACCAATTTTAGGATAAATTTAATGATTTTGAATGCTTGAGTGATGTGCATGAGTGATTTAGGGAAAAACCTAGCTAGAAACCTATGTATTAGGTCCACCAACATCCATACAACGATAAATTGCTATTTGTTTGGTTTTCAATATGTTTGAGCATGAAATTGGTATTGCATGATCATCTCATATTTGATTTTTGCATGATTTTCCCTATAATATGTATGATTGTATTATTTCTTGTTGTATTCATGTACTATGAGTAGTGTGTTATCCTTTGTCTCTTAGGTAATCCAGCACCACGCGCACACATGTTTGACTTATTCTATTAAGAGTAGTTACATTATTTTGATATCCTGAAATTTTATGCTCGATGTATTACTCGATGTATTGTACGTATAATTCCACCTGTACTAGAAGACGATCTCTTAATTGCTAGACATGTTATTAAATACAATCCACTTTCTGGGTTGGTCAGGGAACCGAGATTGGTGAAGGTGGTTTCTGTTGGTAGGACTATCCTGTGACTAGACTGACGGATTTGGGCGGATGCGAATTGGCGACAGTAGTCGGACTACGTGGGTTGCTTGCACCCGATGTCGTCTGTTATGTGCTCGCCTGAACTTGGACGGTCTAATCACTTACTGACCAACCATGTTTGTTAACCATGCCTATTCACGCCTGTATGGAACATGAAACACCCCTCGCCCACTGAAACCCACTGACAACGGGTAGAAATTGATCCACAGTCTCGTGAGCCGGGCATGGTGGAATGGGACATTATGTCTGAGTTGTCGGCCTATGCCGGGGTGACGAGCCTCCCCATAGTGACAGCGAGCGATCCCGCTTCCTAGCACTCCCCACTTGTTTGTAATCGAGGGTGGGGACTCCGATGGGATCAAGGATCGCGGGGTCCTGGCCTCGCGCATTGAGGGGTCCAGGCCTCACGAATGGATAAAGGCATTGATATCGTCGGGGTGTACCAGTTTCCCCAATTACTGGATGAACAAAATTAACTAAATATTCAGCTGACATTATTCATGCTCGCATTAGCTAGGATTTGGTGACTCGGCAGTTGAGGTCGCAATGAGGGAGTGTTGGTCATGCGCGACCGTGAGATAAAATCACTCGAGGGACTGTTGTGGGTGAGGTCATGCATCATACCATTATTCAAGCATACGCATTTAGCAAGATTAGTTAGAGATGTGTGAATTTATGCTTTTCATTAAATTCATCATGGAATTGTTATTTGATGTAACTTAGTGACACTTATAGGACCCTAGGACCAAGACATCCGGCTAATCTGAACACTAAAGTCTTAACCTAAGGTTCAGGTATAGAAAGGACGTAGGTCATAAGCAATGATCTAAATCACTTACAGTTGAGAATTCGAAGATTGGAGGCAATACGACCCAATGTCAAAGAATCAAGCGGCTGAAGTAGTACATGTTGCTCCAAACACATGCATTGCATGTCCGATAATCCGATCTGAGGTAGGACATACTCCCGTTTCTGTTTTAACAGGCTGAGTCGTCTCCGCCTTGAGCTTGAGAGACTTCTAACCTACCTAGACCACCAAGTGAACGACCGCTTGAATCTAAAAATGATCGCCATCAACTCGCTCTTCCAAATCCATTCTTTTTCCATGAGAAGTCCCCTCTCTAAGCTGATCTTTCAAATCTCATTTCCTCCCAAGCCCATTAACCTTTAGAATCTCCCTTCCTAATCCATCTTCTTCAAAAATCTCACCTTCCACCATTTTATTCTTCTAATTTTTCTATGTACCTTCATTTTAGACACAAATCCTAAAGCTCAAGGATGAAGAACTATAATTAGACAAAAATTTACTATAAATAGTAAAAATATAAGTAAAATAGACTTTTGACCATTAACCTGATGAAGTCTTATGAAATAACCATGTTATTTGAATAGAGTAGCTTCTCCTACTCCAAATTCATATATGGCATGTCAAATAACTCATTGTGGCTTACGAGATATGCATGTCGCAAGATGCCCCCGCCCGAGGTGCCAGAGCCCCGCGTGGCCCCCGCCCGGGGAGCCAGTTTTCGGCGTTGCCCCCGTTGGAATTTCCTGCAATTTTGGGTCGACTTCAAAAATTCATATCTCCTTCGTTAAAACTTTAATTTAGGTGATTCAAAAGCCAGATTGAAGCTTGATGAGTCTAGTTTTACATAAAAATAAGAAAAATAAATAAAATAAAAATTATAATATAGTTAAACTTAATATGTTTTACCAACTATCTAGAAATTATTAATTTCGGACAGCTGTTGGTCGTAGAATTTTAATAATTATTCACAACTCCAAATGATATGAAATTTTGGGAGATTATTTTAAACTTAATTATAAAATATTTTAAAATTTTAAAAATAATTCAGTTACCAAAAGTATAAGAAACCTTATAAGAAATAGAGACATTTTGAAATCATACAAAATTCATTGGTTTTGGACAACCGTTACTTCCAGAAATTTTTATAATTTTTCTGGAGCTTAAAATGAACTGAAATTTTGTGAGATAAATTTTAACTTAATTATAGATTACTAAAAAAAATTATAAAAATAATTTAGTAACTAAATGTGACAAAGATGTTATGAATAATAGATGGGTCGAAACCAAAAATTTCTGCAACCTCGAGTTGCCAATGAACCAAGTGTATTTTTTATTTTTATTTTTTTTCATATTTGAGTTTTAGTATTTTGTTTCTTTTTAGAAATTACTTCTAACCATGATAGAAATCATCTTGTATGATTAAATTAGATTATTTTTAGTATATTTTTCTACTTCAAATAGTTTCTAGTACGGTTGAACTACGACTCTTGAATAGGATTGAGTTTGATTGTTTAAACCTTTCTAACGGCGGGGGTGAGCATGCCCTCATGCATGATTTTTCCTGAAAATACGGGACACATGGATATCAACACAGGGGTGATCCAACTCCTTCGTAAATTTCATAGGCTTGAGTCAGAAAATCCATATTTACACCTAAAAGAGTTTGATGAGATCATAGCCACTTTATATTTTCCAAACGTGTCTGAGGACACGGTCAGGCTAAAACTCTTTCCCTTTTCTTTGAAAGAGAAAGTTAAGACGTGGTTGCATTCACTACGTCCTAGATCTATTGGCACATGGAATGATATGTAAAGGGAGTTCATCAAGAAATTTTTTCCACATCATAAAACGAACACCCTTAGAAAATCAATCATGAACTTCGTCGAAAAGGAGGGTGAAACATTCTTTCAATGTTAGGAAAGGTTCAAGGATCTTATCAGTTCATGCCCACAACATGGTTTTGAAACGTGCCGCATTACTCACTTTTTCTATGATGGACTGACATCTTCCATGCGCCAATCATGAGATACATACCCAAAACCAAGCACCATGTCTAGGCTGACTCAATCTAAGGAGAGGTGTGGAATGTATCTCCTGAAAGAGGACGATGATATCAATTCTAAAGTGACCAATCTCATAAGGAAATTTGAGGCTATGGAATTAAAGAAGGATAAGGTTAATGAAACTGTTTGCGATATTTGTGATGGCAACATTAACACAACTGAAATTGTCCAACAATTCTTGCCTTTCGAGGGTTACTGAATGAGGAATCCAATGCCGTGAACAATTACCAAAGACCTTTCAATGGACCTACCTCCAATACACACAATCCTAGTTGGAGAAATCATAAAAACTAAAAGTATTCCTTAGTAAAGAACTAGAATCCATGAAGTTCAATCAAACATAAATCAAAGCAAAGAAAACATCTCAATCACACTATAAGCTTCACCCTTTAGCCCTAGCTAAAGGATTTAACCAACCATAGACATGATTAGAATCAAAACCCTAAAAGAAAGCTTAAAATAAATTTGGAAAGAAGAAAAACTCTTAGAAGGCTTCTCCACCCCTTGGCTCAGCTCCTTAAAACCCTAAATATTCTAAAAATCGCATGGAAACCCCTATTTATAGCCTTTCGTCCGCAAAATCGCAAAACCGCCTCAAATTTATGCACTCCATGTGAAAACTTCATAACCCTCGACTGGTCGAGGACCACCTTCAACTGGTCGAGGGTCACCTTTGACTAGTCGAGGACTACCTTCAACTAGTCGAAGATCGCGTAAATTTAGAATCTGATGTTGTTGGAGTTCGAGTCGAAGTTTCCTCGACTAGTTGAGCATGAGCTTAGACTAGTCAAAGCAAAGCTTGGACGAGTCGTAGATCATGCAATTTCACTTCAAATCTTCGTTCTCTTCATTCCTTACTTTGTCTCCTTGGATCTTGAGGTCTTGAAATCTTCAATCATGGTCTCCTAAGATCCATCCATTGCCTTGGTGATTCTTGAGCATTAAATTCATGCTTTTAACATAATTTTTAATCAAAGCTCTCAAATTCACCTTGCAACACAAACATGTATAAAACATAACATTAAGCAGTATCATGTTTATAAAACCAAGATATAAATGGGGGATAATATGCAATATTTAACCCTTAACAACTACTAGCACCAATTGCATAGCCTAATTGTTGTGACTAAGATCGCTGCTTATCGGCCTCCAAAACCAAAATATCACGTTGTAAAATCGGCTTCGACAACTCGCAAAATAGCCCAAGCACTATTTTTCCACCACAAAAAAAAAAAAAAAAAAAAACCACCCAAGATATTTACATGTTTCACCACTTCAGCTACTTTATGGAAAATCCTGTAAGGAAATAATTCACTATGGCAAAGAAAGATTACAAGGAACAAGGAATAGAGTACATTCCCCAATAATTCTACAAAACCCATTGAACCCAATCTCAAAGAAAGAGAAATACATCCACCATTGCAATCCTAGCAATGACCCTTCTCATTGACAACACCTTAAGATGAAGAAAAAGGAGTACCTTTTTAAAGACCTCTCAAAATTCAGATTTCCTAAATTTTATGATGGGAATAAGATTTCTCTTCATTAAAATCTCCATGCCCTTCTCACTCATACACCCCAATTGAAATTTCACATGGTGGTGGGCCACCAACTATGTGTGGAAACTTGATAGAGCTAAAGAATGAAGGTTGTCCTAGAGGGGGGTGATTAGGACTAAAAAAAAATTATTCCTTTTAACGCACAATTGCTTACTTAAACGAATATGTCAATTAAACTAAGCAAGACCTCGGTCATTTAACTAAGCAAGACCTATGTCATTAAACTAAGTAAGACCTATGTCAATTAACTCTAAGATTTTCAAGCCAATAGAGGATCCAATCACATATACTACAATAGATATGTCAATGAAACAACTAATCTATATATGAAATATTTTTACACCCTGATCCATAGCTCAAGTGGTAAACCGAGTGAAAGATACCTCGTTTCCACACTAAGGTCTTGGTATCAATTCCTTAGTGGGGGTGGCTAATAGTGAAAGTGTTAATTGACAGTGGGTGTACTAACAAGCTAACAAAGAAAGTCTATATATGATAGTATACATGTGGGTATAGGATGTGCTAACTATTAACTCATAGGATTCATCTAAGCATGCATACATATAACTCATTAATCAATCACATAAGCATACTTAAACATATGCTCAAATGATAATTCCAAACACAAGCATTTATAGTGGTTCAATTCCCTACTTCACTCATGGCTGATACACTCAACTCACAAGTGTACCAGATTTTACTATCGGAGGTTTTAAATCATGTTCACCTTTAAACTTTATAACCCTATAAATGATTGTGGTCCTACACAAGAACTTATCTAGCGTACATTCCTGCAAGAGACTTAGTTGGTTTTCTATTGGTTAACCAATAACCTCGGTCATAGTCCAAGGACTTACATTTGCTCCCATTTGAGGCTCCCAAGAAGACTAACACGTACATACTTATGTTTGATAAATTTCACTCTATATAAGAGCCCAAGTCCTACATAAGAACCTATCGAGTTTGGGTTACAAACTCTTTCTCTCAATCCTACATAAGGAAAGAGAGTATAGACTCACTAAATGGCACTTATGTGTCGAATTGAACCCCTATAATGCATCACGCTTAAGTTTCTTCTTAAAAGCTCTCATATTCTTGAATTAGTTCCTCAATTGGTCCCTCAATCGCTAAAGTTGATGCATTGCTAATGCTTCAGCTCCTATGGTCATTTTGCTTCTATATGAAGTACCAATGAGGTAACCAAGGCAAGGGAGGATGGGTGAATCTCCTATAACTCATGGGAACGTTGTAATCCTAGAGGATTTACCTAAAAGGGTCTTTTAAAGAGTTTAAATAAGGATTTGACTATAAGCATAATGTCTAATCTCTAGATAGGTAAGAGTTTATCCACATCTTTGAATAGGAGCATGGAATACTCATTAGAGTGAAGGATCAGAAGATGTTGGCATGAAACTCTTAGGATGGAGGTTTAGAATGTGTGGTATGAGTAGGAAAACACATAGCCTCTATTTGCACTAAAACTCCTCAAAATGCCCAAATGTTGAATGCCCCATATATACTAAGTTTCAACGGTAAAAAAAATGGGCAGAAAATGACCGGTTCGATCGATCGAGTGATTCCTTCAATAGATCAAACTCTCCTTCGATGGGCTCGAAGGATGGCTGGTTCAGTGGCATTGAGAAATTTTAGAAAATATGTATTTTGTTGTTGGACATTTCTAAGCACTTTGATTAATCAAAACTGATCAAGGATCGCTTGATGGGATCGAGGATTGTTCGATGGCATCGAAGATCACTCGATGGGATTGAGAACCACCCAGAAATTATTTTTTTTCATACAATTTCACAACAGTTTCACACCTCTTCTAGCCTTACCTATCATGTTCTAATTAAGCTTCTAAGGCTACGGGATGATCAACGAAGTTTAACTATTAATGTTAGGATCATTTAAAGGTTCAAGGGTTGTTTTGGTTCAAGGGGTTAAGATCATCAAGGTACCTCATTTATATGTTCTTTGCTCCTTGATGCTCATGTCCTCTTATATCTTCGATCTTCAGCTTCCAATGGCTCAACCGACTACTTGACATACAAACTCACGTGATTGACAAACAAGGTGCACAAATTAGTGCACTAATACCATTATTCGGTGTCATAAGTGAAGAGGAGTGACATTCTTTTCAACTACTACATTTGCATCATTTTCAACCACCGACCTTCCCAATAATTTATACAAGTTGTCAACTTGAACCCCTTTCATAACAACTAGAGCTCCCTTCGAAACTTTGAGAACCTCATTTTGTTTGGTGAACTTGTAGCCATCAGATTCCAACAAAGAGAGTGAAATCAAGCTTTCCTTCGAATCTGGTACATGTCATAGTTTCTCAAGTGTCTGTATCATTCCATCAAACATCCTTAGACATACCAATCAAACCCAACTATTTTACTAATTGAATTGTTTCCCATTAGCACGAAACCACCCTCCCAAGGATCATATGAATTGAACTAAGACTTGTGGGGGCACATACGATGTGTGGCATCGGTGTCCATATCCCATTTTGGTGGAATTCCAGATTACATCCAACTACGAATAGTTCATCTTCAACCACATCCGATATTGTTTCCTCCACTTGATCGGCTTCTTTCTTCAATTTGGTGCATTGTTTTTATCTCACTGATTCATCACTCAAGCTATCATTTGTGGCTAGATTTGATCATTTTCTCTTCCAACAATTCTTCTTGATGTGACCTATTTTTTGGCATCCCCAACATACACCTTTTTCTTTGTAGCCTTTCAACTTGGACCTTCATTTGCTTTTCGAAGAACTCCTTTCTCTTGATCTTCCTCTAGTCATCAGTGCTTCCTTATCATCCAAACCTCTTTACGAAATTGTCCTTCTTAGCTCTTCTGCAAGAAGAGCACTTATAATCATCTCCATATCAATGCTTTCTTTATTGCAACTCAAAGTCATGACTAAGTTATCAAAAGATTCCAGAAATGAACATAAGAAAGTCACCACTTGATCTTCTTCATCGATTTTAGCACCAATACTTGTCAATTAACAAATAATGATATTGAATACAATTAAGTAAGCTGATATCTTGGTGTCTTCATCCGGAGTGAATATTATTGTGGGAAAAACCAAACTGGTCCCTCACATGGGAAGAACAACCATCTAGCGATGTGTCTTCGAGGTGGGGCAACTAAAGGTCCAAGCATAAGGGCTATTGACGGGTCGTCGAGCCAAGCTGTTAGAGCAAAGGGCTCAGAGATAAGACAAGCAATTCCTATGATGCAGAGATAAGCCCCCCGAGCTAAGCTATCTGAGGATAGAGCTCGATGGGAGAGGCTTCACCTCACTTAGAACGTCTATAACACGAGTAAAAGATCCACAAAGGAAGAAGCTCGAGCCACCCACGAGGGAAGGAGCTCGAGCCCTGAGTTCCCTGTTCACAACCCCAAGTGTAGGGTCGCAATGTAGTAATAATCTCGATAAGACCGAGGTCGAATCCACTGGGACTGATCTTATACATTTCTAAAATTAACTAGAAATAAAACTAGAAGAAGATGTAAAACTAATTTTGAAGTGATTGAGACAGTAATTATGAATTAAGTAATTAAAACTAAGAATTTAAATGTGGGAACTAGGGTGTTAAGGATCCACTTGTAGTGATCAGGGATCCCTCTTGCTTGATTCAAGTAACACAATTAAAATTGGAGTCCTATCCTATCCAATTGGAAAATATATTAATAAAACCAAATTTGAACTTCCATTGACCTAATTCTCAATGAAGGAGAACTATGATAATTTTAGGGATTCCATCACCAAACCATGCCCAGAAGACAATGGCAAACAACAGGATTTACCAATCCCATAATCTCAAAGCAAGAGAATTGTGAATATTATGAATAATTTCATCACCCCACCATGCCCAAGGAATAATGGTGAACAACAAGACTTACTAATTTCACAATCTCAAAGAAGGAAAAGAAGATACTCAAAGCTATTGTAGATCTACTATAATTTGAGTCATAATAAACCATTAAAAACTGAAAGTATTCCTTAAATATCAAATTAGAATCTATGGAGTTCAACATAAACATGAATCAAAGCAATAGAAACATCCCATCATGCTACAAGCTTCACCTCTTAGCCCTAGCTAAAAGGTTTAGCCAACCATATGCATGATTGGACCAAAGTCTCTTAAGAAAAATATAAAAACAACTAAGGAAGAACAGAAAAAACTCTTAGCGACGGCTTCTCCACCCATTTACTCCACTCCTTAAACCCTTAGAAGATGCATAGGAACATCCTAGAAAGTTCTATTTATAGTTGTGGAACTCCAACTTTCGCACCTAGTTGGAAAACTCTAGAAACCGTCTCAAATTTACATAGTTTGCTAAAATAGACTTAACTCTGCGCGGTTTCCCAAAATAGACTTCACTCTGCGCAATTTCACAAAATGACCTAGAGTTTCAAAATATGCTTTTTCAAGATGATTTCAGGATTCTTTTTTTTTTTACTTCAAATATTTAATTCTCTTTATTCCTCACTTGGTTATCTTAGATCTTTGGCATGTGAAGTCTTCAATCTTAGTCTCCTAAGATCCATCTCTTGCCTTGGTGATCCCTGAGCATCAAATCCATGCTTTTAGCATCCTTTTCAATCCAAGCTCTTAAATTCACCTTGCAACACAAACATGAGTAAAATATAACATTAAGCATTATCATGTTCAAAAACCAAGATATAAATGGAGGATAAATGCAATGTTTAACCCTCAACACAATCCCCAACCAGCATTTTGCTAGTCCCGAGTAAAGTATGCGTGAAATAAATCTCAATGCTTAATGTCCAAAACCTCTTTAGGAAAACAATCTTTTGTACACCCAAGCATAAATGGGTAGATTAAGATACAAAAGTGGGGTTTTAAAAACTTATAGTCGAACCATATAAGCAACCAATCAAGTAAATTCTTTATCCATTAAATCAAGCATAATTCGCATATCAAGTTTTTCAATATGCTCGGTGAAAATCAACTTACTTCCTGTACAAATACCATTAGTTCATCGTGTTAGCCATACTCATCACTTCAAGATCAGTTTGAAACTCAAGTACTGATTCTGAACTTAACCCCTTTTCCTTCTTTTTCCAGTCTTTAATTTATATTGATGATCAATTTTTTATTCATTCTTTTTATTTTTACATTCTTTTTCATATTTTTCAGTCTTTTTATTCTTTTTCATAACCCCTTTGTCGATCTCCCTAAAATTCTCCAGACTCGATTCTCATCATTTATCAATGATTCACATACTAACAATCAGAACTTCTAACATGTCTTATAGAAGATAAATTGAATGTGTCTTGTGATTTAGATTAACATGATATTCAAACTATCTCTTAATCAATTGAGCGCAAGAACTTAGGTGATAGATTACTTAGTCAATCAAACTCCAACAATTCAAAATTCAATCTCTATTTTTATCATACCCAACACATTCTTAAGTACACAATTCATCGCTTCCCAAACAGATTTCAACTTGAAACATTGAAAATTTTTAAAATTTTTGCTCAAAACTAAGAAAACATTAATTAGTTCACCTAATCCCCCATCCCCAATCAAAAAATCTACATTGTCCTCAATGTAAAAGAAATAAGTATGTAATGCAAAAGATGCAATGAAAAGATAAGGGAAGTGATGGAAAGGAATACCTAAAGAAGGAATTTTGAGGCTTTTTAAATGGTCGCAGTGTGAAGATGGGTTAGTACAAGAATTAAACCAATAGAAAGTAAACTATACTAAACAGTAGAAAGCAAACTATCCTAATCCTAAATCATATGAAAGTAAATAAATCTACCTATACCTTCGTCAGACTAGGAGATCAATCCTGATAAACAGGGTCAATAAGAGGAATTGACATGTTAAACGATGTCCATTTACTTTGAATTCATTACCATTGTTGGATTTTCAAATCTCGACAGCCCATGAGGATAAACATTAATAATAGTGAAAGAGTTTGTCCAACGAGATCGAAGTTTACCCAAAAAATGTATAATCAATAATTATACAAAAGGCCTTTCTAACCTGGTGTGAATGATTTTCGAAGAATGTGTTGGTCATGACACACTTTTATCTTATCCTTGTAAACTCTCGAGTTCTCATATGCATCATTCTAGATTTCTTCCAGTTCATTCAACTGAAGTTTGCGCAGCAAGCCAGCGTTGTCCAAATTGAAGTTCAAATTTTTAATCGCCCAGTAGGCCTTATGTTCCAACTCCACAGGCAAGTGGCAAGCATTCTCATAGACAAGTCTAAAGGGAGACATTTCAATAGGAGTCTTAAATGCAGTACGGCAAGCCCATAAAGCATCGGTCAATCGGATTGACCAGTCCTTACGGTCACGGTTAACCGTTTTTTTTTTCAAAATATGTTTAATTTTCCTATTGAAAATTTCGGCTTGTCCACTTGTTTGTAGGTGGTATGGAGTACTTACTTTGTGGGAGATGCCATATTTCTTCATTAAGTTCACAAATGGCCTATTACAGAAATGTGAACCTCCATCACTAATGATGGCCCGAGGCATTCCGAACTGGGAAAGGATGTTCTCTTTTAAAAACTTAATGACCGTTCGATGATCGTTGTTCCAGCACGGGATCGCTTTAACCCATTTAGTGACATAGTCTACCGCTAGTAAAATATACAAATTTCCAAAAGATTGAGGGAATGGTCCCATGAAATCGATGCCCTAGCAATCAAATACTTCAATGATCAGAATGGGGTGCAAAGGCATCATATTTCGATGGGACAATGCTCCCATTTTTTGACAACGCTTATAAGCTTTGCAAAACTCATGAGTGTCCTTGAACATAGTGGGCCAGTAAAAGGCGCACTGTAGAATTTTGGTCATGGTCCTTTTAGCAGAAAAGTGACCACCACAGGCCTGAGAATGACAGAAGGAGATGACACTTTGATGTTCATTATCTGGCACACATCTCCTTAAGATTTGGTCTGTGCAATAATTAGACAAATACGAATCATCTCAAAAGAATTTGCGTACCTCAGTGAAAATTTTCTTCTTATTTTGAGCAATTCAATGTGTCGGCGTGAAACCTGTGGCAAGATAATTAGCAATATCCGCAAACTAAGGTGAATGGGAGACTTTAAATAGTTGTTCATCAGGGGAACATGCCATTTATATTCATTGTCTCAAGGAAATCAGAGAAGTCAAGGCAGGAAGGATGGTCAGCCACTACATTCTATACTCCCTTCTTATCTTTTATTTCCAAATCAAATTCTTGGAGTAGGAGGATCCATCTTATCAAGCGGGGCTTAACATCATTTTTAGAAAGAAAATACTTGAGTGCCGTATGATCTGTGTAGATGATGATCTTGGATCCGATCAAGTAGGACCTAAATTTGTCCAAAGCGAATAATACAGCTAAGAGTTCCTTCTCCGTATTTGAGTAATTCACTTGGGCAGGATTTAGAGTTCTACTTGCATAGTGTATAACATAGGGCTTCTTCTCTTTTCTCTGGCCTAACATTGCCCTAAGAGAATAATCGGACGCATCACACATAATTTTAAAAGGAATGCTCCAATCGGGTGGCTGCATGATAGGTGCAGTGGTCAACATGCCCTTGAGCTTAAAAAAGCTTCCTGGCATTGCTCAGTCCACTCGTATGGTACATCCTTCTGAAGTAGATTACATAAAGGACAAGAGAGGTAACTAAAGTCTTTTATGAATCTCCTGTAAAATCTGGCATATCCTAAAAAGGATCGCACGTCTCGTATGTTCTTGGGTGGAGGTAAGTTAGAGATAAGATCAATCTTAGCCTTATCTACCTCAATTCCTTTGGACAAGATGATATGTCCAAGGACAATCCCCTTACGAACCATGAAATGACACTTCTCCTAATTTAGTACCAATTTTTTTTCCTCACATCACTTCAGCACACATTTAAGATTCTTCAAACACTCGCTGAAGGATGGACTAAAGATAAAGAAGTCATCCATGAAGACCTCTAAATATTGTCCCACCATGTAAGAAAAAATACTCATCATGCATCGCTGAAAAGTGGTGAGGGCATTACACGGTCCAAATGGCATCCTTCGGTAAGCGAAGGTGTCAAAAGGGACATGTGAATGTAGTCTTTTCTTGATCTTAAGGGGCTATCTCTATCTAGTTGTAACCCGAATATCTGTCAAGGAAACAGTAATAGGAATGACCAGCTAGCCTTTCCAAGGTTTGATCAATAAAGGGCAAAGGAAAATGGTCCTTCCTTATGATGGTATTCAGTTTCCTATAGTCAATGCACATTCTCTAACCAGTAGTAACTCTAGTTGGCACGAGTTCATTGTCGGCATTGGCTACAATGGTGATTTCGGACTTCTTAGAAACCACCTGAGTTGGACTCACCCATTGGCTATCGGATATAAGGTATATGATACCTACATCCAATAGCTTAAGAACCTCGGCCTTAACTACTTCCTTCATGTTTTGATTTAATCTACGTTGTAGTTGCTAGGAGATCTTCGCATTATCCTCTAGATAAATGCGGTGAGTACAAATCAAAGGGTCAATTCCCTTAAGGTCCGCAATTGACCATCCAAGGGCTCCTTTGTGCTGAATGAGTGTAGAAATGAGCATATTCTCTTGTTCTCGTTCAAGGTGGGAAGAAATCACCACCGGGTATGTCTCATATTGACTTAAATAGACATATTTCAAATCAGAGGATAAAGGTTTAGGTCAAGCTTCGGTGCCTTGAGGTTAGACGGTAGAGGCATTATATCTGTTTGGGGGTAATTCTTCAAATCTTGGCCTCCACCGGTTAACTTCAAGTACCAGCACAGTATCAAGCATGGCACCCGTCTTCCTAATCATATCATTATCTAAATCATGGGAGTGGGCCAAGCACGTCTCTAGAGGGTCAAAGGATAAGGTCATCAGAGTTCTATCTTCCACGAAAGAATCAATCAAGTTAACATCGTGGGCATCGTCATCATCCTCTGCCTGTTTGCTCATATTGAAAAAGATATTGAGATCTAATGTCATATTCCCAATAGACAAATTCATGACTCCATTCCTACAATTGATGATTGCATTTGATGTAGCAAGGAATGGGCGACTAAGGATGACAGAAATTTGAGTGATCATATCCATGATAGGTTGAGTATCCAAAACGATAAAATCTACTGGATAGTAGAATTTGTCAACCTGGACCAACACATCCTCAATTATCCCTCTCGGCACACGAACTAAGCGATCGGCCAGTTGTAATGTGGTCTGGGTGGGTTTTAATTCACCTAGACCCAATTGTTCATAAACTGAGTATGGGATCAAATTTACAGTCGCTCCTAAGTCAAGAAGTGCATGCTCAATCTGATAATTTTCAATTACACAAGCGATGATTGGACTACCGGAATCTTTGTACTTCTGTGGCACATATTGCTTTAGGATGGCACTCACTTTTTCTGTTAAGAAGAATTTTTTTGAATGTTTTGTTGTCTTTTGGTCGTACATAAATCTTTCATAAATTTATCATGTGAAGGTATCTGTTTTACGGCATCCAGTAGAGGAATGTTGACCTTCACTTGCTTAAGCACCTCTAGAATATCCTGATAGTTAGAGAGAGGTTTTGGTGCTATCAACCATTAGGGAAATGGAGCAATCGGTTTGCTTTAAAGTTTTAGTTCTACCTCATGTGGAGCATTGTTAGGTCTATCAGTCTCATCTAAATCTGGGTCCTTACGCTTCTCAGCCCTTACCGAAATAGATTTGTTAATTATCTTCTCACTCCTAAGAGTTGTGATAGACTTAGCTTGTTTCGTTGGATTTGAAGAGCTTGGTTCACTAACTCTTTATTGCGGTTTAGGATTGGGGATAGGTTGGGTTGAAAGCATCCCTTTCTTCATAACCGTAAGTCTATCTTTTGTATAGCTTTTGTGAGTTCTTATAAGGCTTGAAGAGTACTTTGTCGAATGAGCTTTTGAAAATTTTGAACCAATTCCTCTTGAGGTTTCCCTTGATTTAAGAATTGATTAGGGATTCCTTGAGGTGTAACAGATTGTTCATTCCTCTAACTGAAATTTGGATGATTTCTCCAGCTGGAGTTGTATGTGTTCGAAGTGAGCCCCTTGAAAGGCCTTTAGTAGTTATTTACAGCATTTGATTTCTCATTCAATATTTCTTAAAATGCAAGTATTGTTAGGCAATTTTCAGTTGTATGAATGTTACAAGCACAAATACCACAGACAACTTCCTTATCCTTATCCTTCCTAAGTTTCATGGCCTTGAGTTTCCTTGTGAGACTAGCCACTTTAGCGTTGATATCATCTTCCTCTTTCAAAAGATATATTCTACCTCTCTCCTTTGATTGAGTAGGCTTAGACGTGATGCTCATTCTTAGGGAGATGTCCCATGATTTTGTGGTTTCAGCAAGTTTATCAAAGTAATCTCACACTTCATCAACATCTTTATTCGGGAATTCCCCATTGCACATTGTCTCGACAAATTGAGGCATGGAAGATGCCAGTCCTTCATGGAAGAAATTTGTTATGCACCACGTTTCAAAACCGTGTTGTGGGCATGAACTGACAAGATCCTTAAACCACTCCCAACATTAAAAGAATGTTTCATCTTCCACTATGTGAAAAATGGAAAAAAAAAAAAAAGGACAGATTTAGAGACGGTTCTGGACCGTCTCTAAAATTGCTTGGTTTAAAGACGCTTTAGAGACGGCCGTAAACCGTCTCTAAAATTTTAAACGGCCCTTAACCGTCCTTAATATTGTCTTAAAAAGTTGAATGTCCACAAATCATTTAAGACGATCCTTGACCGTCTTATATGGGTCATCTGAGACGGTCATTCGACGTCTGCATTAGAGAGTCCTTGACCTTCTTATATGCAGTCATCTGAGACGGTCATTGGCCGTCTGCATTAGAGACGGTCATTGGCCGTCTTTTACTTGCAATCTGAGACTGTCAAAGACCGTCTCTATTAGAGACGGTCCTTAGCCGTCTTACAGCCTTGTCAAAGACCGTCTCTATTAGAGACTGTCAAAGACCGTCTCTATCAGAGACGGTCAAGGACCGTCTCTATTAGAGACGGCCCTAGACCGTCTCTATTAGAGACTGTCCTAAACCGTCTTATACCCCTGTTAAAGACCCGGAGACTTCCAAAGACTGTATCTATCAAAGACTGCCAAAGACCATCTCTAATGCTCAGGCCAAAAATGAAAAAGCTTAAAAAAATTATGAATTTTGAAAAAAAAAAAAAAAAAAAAAAAAAAAAAAAAAAAAAAAAAAAAGTTCAGAAGCTTTGAAAAATAATTAACAATATTTAAGAAAAATTAAATTTTGAAAAAAAAAACTGTAATTTTATAAAATTCTAGATTTTAAAATAATAATAATAACTTTGAATAATGTTGATAATTTTGAAAAAAAAAAGATTTCGATAAAAAAAATGATATTTTGAAAAAGAAAATTTAAAAAATTAAACAGAATTGTGAAAAAATTGACAAATTCTAAAAAATATATTTTTTTTAAAAAAGAAAACTAGATTTTGTATTTTAACAATAAAAATTGAATAGTTATATAACAAAAGTGAGATTTAAAAAATGATATTTTGAAAAAGAAAATTTTAAAAGTTAAACAAAATTGTGAAAAAATTGACAAACTGTAAAAAAATATATTTTAAAAAAAAGAAAACTAAATTTTGTATTTTGACAAGAAAAATTGAAAGTTAGATAACAAAAGTGAGATTTTGATGATGTGTTGTATATCCTTGCCGCCTCTATGTTTCTCCAACCCATTTTTGGGCCGGGTATAAAAAATTGTGTAGATTTAAATCTTAAGTGGACCACACCACTGGATAGAATGATAATATAGTACCTCGCCATTAAAAATTATAAAAAGCCCCATCATAAGGTTTTAGTAATGTTTATTTGCAATCCAACTTGTTGATAATGTAAAGAAGATCTAAATGAAGGTAAACTACAAAGATCAAATTGATCTAAAACTTTTGTGACCTTCAAAAGGTTTTTAATAGTTATTCATCATTGTTTTGATTGGTATGGCCCACCTGAGATTATTTAGTTCTTATGATTTGAAATCATATCTTAAAATATGATGGAAAAATATATGGACGGTGTCAATATACATAAAATATATCAAGGTGGGCCCTACACGGTTAGAGTAACACCCATGAAGGACTTGCCTAAATAGTGAAATGGTACTATAAGGTCACCTTATGGGAACTTCCCATGAGGTTAATCTGTGTGCGCCCACATATAAAAGCATTTGGTGGGGCCCACATGAGTTTTGGATGTGTATGAAACTTGGTTTGACTCCTCATCCAAGTGGGACACACATAATGAATTAATGAGCTGGATCTATGAACCACATCTAGGTGGGCCCAATAAATAATTATGAAATGTTTTAATGGGAGGGTAACCCTTCAAATATAGTATGTGGTGTGGCCCACCCAAGTCATGTATTGACTTTATTTTTAAGCTCGTGGCCCACCATGGAATGGTGCATCTGACTGACAGGGCAGATTCAAAGTTCAAGTGGACCCACCATAGAAAAGAGTGGGATAGTGACAACCACTATTGAAACCTTCTTAGGGCCCGCCGCGATGTTTATTTAAGATCCAACCTGTTTATAAGTTAATACAGACATGGATGCAGTTGAAAATTGGTCCGACCCCTCATCCAAGTGGGACACACATAATGAGTGGGTTGGATATGTGAATCACATTTAGGAAGGCCTAATATATGATTATGAATGTTCTAAGGAAACCCCTCAATTATATTATGTGATGTGGCCCACATTTAGGCTGATGTTTGTGTTTTCCCTTCATTCATATTTTTTTGATATTATGAACATGTTGGATGACAAATAAACATTACAGTGGGCCCAGGGTGGAAATCATTATTCGACACTGTTTTGTGTGGCATTGTCCACTTGGGTTTTAGATTCACCGTTCATCTATTTTTCGAGATCATTTTATAGGATTATCCAAAAAATGAATCATATCCAAAGATTAAATGGACCACACCACAAATAAAGGGAACGAATTGGCTCTTCCCCCTACACCATCCAATGGCTTGTGGTTGGTGCTGTGTGGGCCCAACCATGATGTATGTGTTTAATCCATGCCGTCTATCTATTTTTAAAGATTATCTTATGGCATGAGACAAAAAATGAGGCATATACCAATTTGAAATGGACCACATTATAAGAAATAGTGTTGAATGACCGTCAACCATTTAAAATATTCTGGGGGCCATAAAAGTTTTGCATTGAGATGATTTTTGTTTTTCCCCTTCATCTAAGCCTGTATGACCTAATAAACAGATTGAAAGCCAAATAAAGAGTACAGTGGGCCATGGGATTTTAATGATGGATATCCAATCACTATTGTTTTCATGTGGTGTGGCCCACCTGATATTTATTTACCTCTCAATTTTGGGCCCCACTATGATGTATGTTTTATATCCACACATTCCATCCATTTGGAGAGATCATTTTAGAGCAATATCCAAAGATAAATCCAAAGTTCTAGTGGACCCCAGCACAGAAAATAGTGGGGATAGTGACACCCACCATTAAAAACTGTGTAAGGCCACGGAAGTTTTAGATCAAGATGATATTTATGTTTTACCTTATTTCATTAAAAAAAAAAAAAAAAAAAAACTTTTAACCGGTTGAATTTCAAATAAAAATTATGGATGCATTCCCACAGTATTTTAAGTGTTACCCTTACGTTGAAGCCCACCTTGACGATTTGATAAATATCCATCCTGTCCATCTTTTTTTCCAGCTCATTTTAGGACGTGGTCCCAAAAATTAGGCAGATCCAAATGTCAGGTGGACCACACTATAAGAAACATCGGGGATTGAACACTTACCATTAAAAACTTCCTAGGGCCCACTGCAACGTATGGTTTTATCTAAGTCGTCCATCCATTTTGACTACTCATTTTATGGCATAAGCCTAAAAAAGTTGGCTGATTGAGGGCTCAAGTGGACCACACCATAGGAAGCATTACATAAGTTCTTACTGTTGAAAATTTTCTTCCCAATGGTGTGGTCTACATGAACCTTCTATAAGACTCATTTCTTGGATCATGTCCTAAAATGATCTCTTAAAAAGAATAAAAGGCGTGGATAAACTACATCCATCATGATGGGCCCCATGGAGCTCCTTATAAGACCACCGTCTCTGACTCCACCTGCGTCCAAATTATATCCTCCAGCAACCTATAGAACCTCCTGGGTGTTACCCTTACCTTGGGGCCTACCTTGATGATCTGATGTATATCCATGCCGTCCATCCATTTTTTTCATCACATTTTAGTTAATGGTCCCCAAAATATAGGCAAATCCAAATCTCAGGTGGACCACACCATAGGAAAAAGTAGATATTAAGTTCCCATCATTGATCGTTTGTGTGGTCAATTTGAGCCTTCGATCTGCCTTATTTTTTGGATCATGCCCTAAAAACAATTTTTAAAATGAATGGATGGATTGGATAAACTATATACATAATGGTGGGCCCCACGGAACCCCTAACACGATCGTCAGTTTCTAGCTCCGTCCACGTACAAAAAAGAACCCGCCCGCAGTTTTGGTTTTCATTCTGGCGGACTCGTGGGAAGGTTTCCCTCCCTCTCAGCTACCCCTTCTTGCTCGTGGGAAGGTTTCCCTCTCTCTCTCTCTCTCGAATCTTTCTTGCTCACTCCCCTCTTCCTCTCTCTCTCTCTCTCTCTCCTCTCTCCTCTCTCTCTCTCTCTCTCATCTCCGCTTCTCTCTCTCTCTCTCTCTCTCTCTCCTCTCGGCTACCCCCTCTTGCCACATCTCTCTCTCTCTCCCTCTCCCGAGAGAATGCGGCTGGGGAAGATGATGGGTTTTGGACAGAATCGTGTCAGGTGGTGCACAATTGGGATTTTGCTGGAGTTTGGGGTGGCGACAATGGGGTTCTTGGCGCATGATTGGATCTAGGACTGGTGGCCGGGGGTCTGTCTGGGCTAGGGTTAGTTGGGTTCACGGTGGCGGGCCGGAGATGGAGCAGGAAGCTACTGCGATTTGGGTTGTCTAGGCTGCTGTGGGGTTTGCCAGAACGGGGTTTGCAGATTGGGGATGGGAATCGAAAATTGGATAGGGGTTTGCAGATCCAGTCGTTCATAGATCTGTGGCCACTAGAAAGAGGTGATCTCCATCTCTTATCTTTCTTTTCAGCTTTGTTTCCTTATCGCCTTTTTTTTTTCTTGAAAAAATAGTTCCTTTTGAGCTTAATCTTGAAATTTCTGGTTTCTATTTCTCTTACTATCAGTAGATTTAGCTTTTTGTTTCAAAAATGATTTTTTTTTTTTAAATGTTCTAATTAAAAAAAGAAAATTCTATGCTTTTACTTTGATTGCTAGAATTTCTAATACGATGGAGAGGGTGGATAACTGAGGCCGTATTGCCTCATCTGCATCAGTAAATCCTCAGAATCCCAAGTCTTCACATGATTTGGGTCCACAAACCGCTAGGCCCCTGGAAGATCAGGCCTCTGCTTTGAGCATGATAGATGAGATACAGGGAGAACTTGGAACTGCCTATACTTCTGTTATAAGTAGTGAATCTGGAGTTGCATATGCTTCTTCCGTAGCTAGCGACACTTCATATTCTCACCTATTGAGAGGAGGAAGGAATGATGTGCCCGGTTCTTTAGATGTGGATGGGAGACTTTGTCATTCGTCTAGAAGAAGAAGGTTGGAGTAGGCCCCATAAATTCACCGACGTAGAGATATTTTCAGAAGAACCTTTTGGAATTTAGTTTCAGCAATGTGGTACATTCTTTCCATTATATTTCTTTTGGTTCTACAGGATCTTCATATTGAAGATTATATAACTCATAAAAATTCAATTTTATTGATCTAGGATTTTACTTTTTATTTTTATTTCTTATAATCAGTTTCTTGAGTACAGATTCCATTAATTGATTTATTTAAAAATATTCAGCTTCTATTGATTTTTCTTATTGTCTTGGCATGAGGTGAATCTCAAAAAGGAGTTGCAAATCCCATGGTATTTATACTTGTTGGCAGGGCTCTAGGCTATTTGGAAGAAGAAATCATGAGTGTTTTATAACTTTGAGCAAGAGGTTGGGTCGTGTTGAAAGCCATAAGCATAGAGCCTTGAGCTTTTGTGAGGGAATTAATTAATTTTTTTCATGTAAATAGTTGGAATGGTTCTCACCTTCTCTTTATAGTCTTTTTCTTTATAGTGTGCTTTTGTTACCTTTAAAAAAATCATTTTATTGTAGCAAATGCAATGTTATCAACTTTATGGCTTTGAAAAGTATGATGCTTCTTGGGTCTTTTTGTGCTTGCTTTGCTTTTGTTAACGTTTGTGCGCGTTTGGATGCACTCTTGAAATGAATTGTGCAACATTATTCTAATGAGGAGGAAATAACCAGATTGTGACTTCTTGAGCATTCACACTTAAAAAAGATTGGGCTGTAAAATGCAATCATGTTACTTTTAAGTTGGATTTAAAAGGAATGTAATTGCAACTTCTTCCAAACTAAATGGTTTACTGTGCTTTGTAATTTCAGTTTTCCGAGATAGACGGTATGAATATAAAGGTCTTAATAAGGTCTGGAAGGGAAAATTAGCAGAGGCAAAGGCTAGTAGGAATTTTATAAGGATTCAGGAAGCACAGGTATGATTGATACAGTTCCTTGATCAATCTATATTTAGGATGGGTTCAACACCTATGATGCTCACATACACCATTGTTGATCTAATGCTGGCATCTAGGGCCTTGTAGATTTCTATTCCCTTTGTTGGATTTTGGTGTTTGTTTTCAGATTCAACTCCCTTTCTAGGTTTTGTGTATGATGGGTATTAGCAAAGATTATATACCACAGATGAAGGGAAAAAATAAAAATCAGCCTGATCCAAAACTTTTATGGCCCCCAAAAAATTTTTAATGGTCGACGCTCATTCAACACTATTTCTTGTAATGTGGTCCACTTGAGATTCCAATTCGATTTTAGTAGATGTGTAGTTGTTTTTTTTTCCTTTTTAGAAAATCAGTGAAATTTGGGATGTTTTGAAGTAATTTTATGCATATTTTTCAATTTCGATGTTCATCAAATTTGGATTAGTTTAAAAAAGGAGTATTATGTGGGTTTTTTCTATTATATGTAATAAAATCTCATTTGAGTGCTTTTGCATTTATTAGTTCTTCAAGTCTGTGTAATCATTTGATGTGAATCCATTTGGATTTTACTGTAATAATTTTTCTATTGTCAAGAAGGAAATCTCATATGGGTATCTCTCCTTTTGAACTTTCTTTGATTTGGTGAAAATCAATGTGACTTTAGGATGATGTGTGGGCTGTTTTCAATTGCTTTGGGATGAAAAACCAATGAAATTTGGGATGTTCTTAAGTAGTTTGATGCATATTGGTTGAAAAATGAAGTGTTATGCAAATTTATTATAATTTTTTGTGGTTTATATGATGCAATCTCGTGTGGGTGCTTTTGCATTTATCAATTCTTAAAATTTGTGGGAATACTTGATGTGAATCAATGGAAGTTTTTGATGATTAGTAGTTGCTATTAGGTGATATTTAAGATTTTCATTATAAATAGATTAAGAACCAATGATAATTATAAGTAACTTGCAGACAAAAATAAAGAATTTGATTTTTTCAAAACATGGAAAGACTAATCAGTCCTACTTCTTGTAACTTCAGCCACTGCTTCAAATGGAGGGACCGCACAAAGATTTGGTTAGGGGGACTACTAATGGTGAACTTGCAGCTGCAACAAATATGAGTTACAAAGGTGAAAAGAAACATAAGGCGGTCAGTAAGATAAGATAAATTGACAATACTTGTTTCAATTTTCTTGGATGGATGATGAATGTATTTGGAAATGTAAATGAAAGTAAAAAACTTATAATATATATTATATATATATATATATGTTATCAAAGGAGGATACCATGTTTAGGGGGACATGAAATTCTTGTAGCTTATGATATGGTGCCCCAATATTGGTTGCATGTTACTAGTATGTAGTAAATAAAACAAGGTTCAATAGTAGATAATACCAGAGAATCCCTAAACCTAAACCTACACCTAATCCTAATCTACTCCTTAACCTAAACCTAAACTTGAAAACCCAAACCTAAATCCGTACACAAACCCGAACCCAAACCCGATTTCCTAAACCTAAACCTTAACCTATTCTCAATTCCCTAAACCATAACCTATAACCTACACTTATAACCTAAACCTAAACCTATAACCTAAACCTATAACCTTAACCTAAACCAAATCGATCCTATGACCTGAAACCTAAATGTATTTTCAAATCTCTAAACCTAAACCTACACCTAATCCTAATCTCAACTCCCTAACCTAAACCTAAACCTAAACTTGAAAACCCAAACTTAAACCCGATCCCGAACCCGAACCCGATTTCCTAAACCTATACCTTAACCTATTCTCAATTTCCTAAATGTAAACCTTAACCTAAACCTAAATCTAAACCTTAACCTAAACCTATAACCTTAACCTAAACCAAATCCTATGACCTAAAACCTAAATATATTCTCAAATCTCTAAACCTAAACCTACACCTAATCCTAATCTCAACTCCCTAACCTAAACCTAAACCTAAACTTGAAAACCCAAACCTAAACCCGAACCCGAACCCGATTTCCTAAACCTATACCTTAACCTATTCTCAATTCCCTAAACCTATAGCTTATAACCTAAACCTAAACCTTAACCTACACTTATAACCTTAACTTAAACCAAATCCTATTACCTAAAACCTAAATGTATTCTCAAATCTCTAAACCTAAACCTACACCTAATCCTAATCTCAACTCCTTAACCTAAACCTAAACCTAAACCTAAACTTAAAAACCCAAACCTAAAACCCAATCCCGAACCCGAACCCGATTTCCTAAACCTAAACCTTAACCTATTCTCAAATCCCTAAACTGAAACCTACACCTAATCCTAATCCAAACTCCCTAACCTAAACCTAAACCTAAACTTGAAAACCCAAACCTAAACCCAATCCCGAACCCGAACCCGAATTCCTAAACCTAAACCTTAACCTATTTTCAAATCCCTAAACCTAAACCTACACCTAATCCTAATCTCAACTCCCTAACCTAAACCTAAACCTAAACTTGAAACCCAAACCTAAACCCGATCCCGAACCCGAACCCTATTTCCTAAACCTAAACCTTAACTTATTCTCAATTTCCTAAACCTTAACCTATAACCTAACCTAAACCTAAACCTATAGCCTATTCTCAATTCCCTAAACCTATAGCTTATAACCAAAACCATAACCTAAACCTATAACCTTAACCAAACCAAATCCTATGACCTAAAACCTAAATGTACTATCAAATCTCTAAACCTAAACCTACACCTAATCCTAATCTCAACTCCCTAACCTAAACCTAAACCTAAACCTAAACTTGAAAACCCAAACCTAAAACCTGATCCCGAACCCGAACCTGATTTCCTAAACCTAAACCTTAACCTATTCTCAAATCCCTAAACTTAAACCTACACCTAATCCTAATCCAAACTCCTAACCTAAACCTAAACCTAAACTTGAAAACCCAAACCTAAACCCAATCCTGAACCCGAACCCGAATTTCTAAACCTAAACCTTAATCTATTTTCAAATCCCTAAACCTAAACCTACACCTAATCCTAATCTCAACTCCCTAACCTAAAACCTAAACCTAAACTTGAAAACCCAAACCTAAACCCGATCCCGAACCTGAACTCGATTTCCTAAACCTAAACCTTAACATATTCTCAATTCCCTAAACCTATAGCTTATAAGACCTAAAACCTTAACCTTAACCTAAACCTATAACCTTAAAACCAAAACATATGACCGAAAACCTTAACCTGTAACCTATAACCAAAACTTATAACCTATAACCTAAACCTTAACCAATAACCTAAAACCTAAACCTAAACCTAAAACCTAAATGTATTCTCAAATCCCTAAACCTAAACCTACACTTAATCCTAATCTCAACTCCCTAACCTAAACAAAAACCTAAACTTGAAAACCCAAATCTAAACCCGATCCCGAACCTGAACCCGATTTCCTAAACCTAAACCTTAACCTATAACCTAACCTAAACCTAAACCTATAACCTATTCTCAATTCCCTAAACCTATAGCTTATAACCTAAACCTTAACCTAAGTCTAAACCTAAACCTTAACCTAAACCTATAACCTTAACCTATACCAAATCCTATGACATAAAACCTAAATGTATTCTCAAATCTCTAAACCTAAACCAACACCTAATCCTAATCTCAACTCCCTAACCTAAACCTAAACCTAAACTTGAAAACCCAAACCTAAAACCCGATCCCGAACCCGATTTACTAAACCTATACCTTAACCTATTCTCAATTCCCTAAACCTATAACTTATAACCTTAACCTAAACCTAAACCTAAACCTAAACCTAAACCTATAACCTATAACCTATAACCTATAACCTAAACCTAAACCTAAAACTTAAATGTATTCTCAAATCCCTAAACCTAAACCTACACCTAATCCAAAACTCAATTCCCTAACCTAAACCTAAACCTAAACCTAAACTTGAAAACCTAAACCTAAACCCGATCCCGAACCCGAACCCGATTTCTTAAACCTAAACCTTAACCTATTCTCAATTTCCTAAACCTTAACCTATAACCTAACCTAAACCTAAACCTAAACCTATAGCTTACAACCTTAACCTAAATCTAAACCTAAACCTATAACTATAACCTAAACCAAATCCTATGACATAAAACCTAAATGTATTCTCAAATCTCTAAACCTAAACCTACACCTAATCCTAATCTCAACTCCCTAACCTAAACATAAACCTAAACTCGATCCCAAACCCAAACCCGATTTCCTAAACCTAAACCTTAACCTATTCTCAATTTCCTAAACCTTAACCTATAACCTAACCTAAACCTAAACCTAAACCTATAACCTACACTTATAACCTAAACCTAAACCTATAACCTAAACCTAAGCCTAAAGCCTAAACCTATGACCTAAAACCTAAATGTATTCTCAAATCCCTAAACCTAAACCTACACCTAATCCTAATCTCAACTCCCTAACCTAAACCTAAACCTAAACTTGAAAACTCAAACCTAAACTCAATCCCGAACCCGATTTCCTAAACCTATACCTTAACCTATTCTCAATTTCCTAAACCTTAACCTATAACCTAACCTAAACCTACACTTATAACCTATAACCTAAACCTAAGCCTAAAACCTAAACCTATGACCTAAAACCTAAATGTATTCTCAAATCCTTAAACCTAAACCTACACCTAATAATAATCTCAACTCCCTAACCTAAACCTAAACCTAAACTTGAAAACCCAAACCTAAACCCGATCACGAACCCGAACTCGAACCCGATTTCCTAAACCTAAACCTTAACCTATTCTCAATTCCCTAAACCTATAGCTTATAACATTAACCTAAACCTAAACCTAAACCTAAACCTAAACCTATAACCTATAACCTATAACTTATAAACTAAACCTAAACCTAAACCTAAAACCTAAATGTATTCTCAAATCCCTAAACCTAAACCTACACCTAATCCTAATCTCAATTCCCTAACCTAAACCTAAACATAAACTTGAAAACCTAAACCTAAACGCGATCCCGAACCCGAACCCAATTTCCTAAACCTAAACCTTAACCTATTCTCAATTTCCTAAACCTTAACCTATAACCTAACGTAAACCTAAACCTAAACCTATAACCTACACTTATAACCTAAACCTAAACCTATAACCTAAACCTAAGCCTAAAACCTAAACCTATGACCTAAAACCTAAATGTATTCTCAAATCCCTAAACCTAAACCTACACCTAATCCTAATCTCAACTCCCTAACCTAAACCTAAACCTAAACTTGAAAACCCAAACCTAAACCTGATCCCAAACCCGAACCCGATTTCCTAAACCTAAACCTTAACTTATTCTCAATTCCCTAAACCTATAGCTTATAACCTAAATCTAAACCTAAACTTTAACCTAAACCTATAACCTTAACCTAAACCAAATCCTATGACCTAAAACCTAAATGTATTCTCAAATCTCTAAACCTAAACCTACACCTAATCCTAATCTCAACTCCCTAACCTAAACCTAAACCTAAACTTGAAAACCCAAACCTAAACCCATCCCGAACCCGAACCCGATTTCCTAAACCTATACCCTATACCTATAGCTTATAACCTAAACCTAAACCTTAACCTAAACCTATAACCTTAACCTAAACCAAATCCTATGACCTAATACCTAAATGTACTCTCAAATACCTAAACCTAAACCTACACCTAATCCTAATCTCAACTCCCTAACCTAAACCTAAACCTAAACTTGAAAACCCAAACCTAAACGCGATCCCGAACCCGAACCCGATTTCCTAAACCTATACCTTAACCTACTCTCAATTCCCTAAACCTATAGCTTATAACCTAAACCTAAACCTTAACTTAAACCTAAACCTATAACCTTAACCTAAACTAAAACCTATGACCTAAAACCTAAATGTATTCTCAAATCCATAAACCTACTCCTACACCTAATCCTAATCTCAACTCCCTAACCTAAACCTAAACCTAAACTTGAAAACCCAACCTAAACCCGATCCCGAACCCGAACCTGATTTCCTAAACCTAAACCTTAACCTATTCTCAATTCCCTAAACCTATAGCTTATAACCTAAACCTAAACTTATAACTTAACCTATTCTCAAATTCCTAAACCTACACCTACATCTAATCTTAATCTCAACTCCCTAACCTAAACCTAAACCTAAACTTGAAAACCCAAACACCCGATCCCGAACCCGAACCCGATTTCCTAAACCTAAACCTTAACCTATTCTCAAATCCCTAAACCTAAACCTACACCTAATCCTAATCTAAACTCCCTAACCTAAACCTAAACCTAAACTTGAAAACCTAAACCTAAACCCAATCCCGCACCCAAACCCGATTTCCTAAACCTAAACCTAAACCTAAACCTAAACTTGAAAACCCAAACCTAAACCCGATCCTGATTCCCTAAACCTAAACCTTAACCTATTCTCAATTCCCTAAACCTATAGCTTATAACCTAAACCTATAGCTTATAACCTAAACCTAAACCTTAACTTAAACCTATAACCTTAACCTAAACCAAAACCTATGACCTAAAACCTAAATGTATTCTCAAATCTCTAAACCTAAACCTACACCTAATCCTAATCTCAACTCCCTAACCTAAACCTAAACCTAAACTTGAAAACCCAAACCTAAAACCCTATCCCGAACCTGAACCCGATTTCCTAAACCTAAACCTTAACCTATTCTTCAATCCCTAAACCTAAACCTACACCTAATACTAATATAAACTCCCTAACCTAAACCTAAACCTAAACTTGAAAACCCAATCCCGAACCCGAACCCGAATTCTTAAACCTAAACCTTAACCTATTTTCAAATCCCTAGACCTACACCTAATCCTAATCTCAACTCCCTAACCTAAACTTAAACCTAAACTTGAAAACCAAAACCTAAACCCGATCCCGAACCCGAACCCGATTTCCTAAACCTAAACCTTAACCTATTCTCAATTCCCTAAACCTATAGCTTATAACCTAAACCTAAACCTTAACCTTAACCTAAACCTAAACCTGAACCTATAACCTATAACCTAAATATATCCTCAAATCCCTAAACCTACACCTACACCTAATCCTAATCTCAACTCCCTAACCTAAACCTAAACCTAAACCTAAACTTGAAAACCCAAACCTAAACCCTATCCCGAACCCGAACCCGATTTCCTAAACCTAAACCTTAACCTATTCTCAAATCTCTAAACCTAAACCTAATCCTAATCTAAACTCCCTAACCTAAACCTAAACCTAAAGCTTAACTTGAAAATCCAAACCTAAACCCAATCCCGAACCCAAATCCGAATTCTTAAACCTAAACCTTAACCTATTCTCAAATCCCTAAACCTACACCTACACCTAATCCTAATCTCAACTCCCTAACCTAAACCTAAACCTAAACTTGAAAACCCAAACCTGAACCCGATCTCGAACCCGAACCCGATTTCCTAAACCTAAACCTTAACCTATTCTCAATTCCCTAAACCTATAGCTTATAACCTAACCTAAACCTAAACTTATTTATATGTATTATGCGTGGATGAATTTAATGTGAATAAGATTGTTTGTGTTTGGATGGATGTAGTTTATGTTTGGATGGATTTAAGTAGTTTGGGTTTAGATGGATGTGAATATGATGAAATGTGGATAAGATTATTTTTTTACTTATGAAGTTAAACTTATATGTATTATGCGTGGATGAATGTAATGTGGATAAGATTGTGTTTGGATGGATTTACGTAGTTTGGGTTTAGATGGATGTGAATGTGAATGTGAATGGATGTGAATGTGAATGTGAATGTGAATGTGAATGCGAATGTGATGAAATATATTGTATAACAGGTGTATATCAGGAAGATTGTGTGTTTGGATGGATTTACGTAGTTTGGGTTTAGATGGATGTGAATGTGAATGTGATGAAATATATTGTATAACAGGTGTATATTAGGAAGATTGTGTTTGGATGGATTTACGTAGTTTGGGTTTAAATGGATGTGAATGTGAATGTGATGAAATATATTGTATAACAGGTGTATATCAGGAAAAAGACTGTAATAGGTCAAATTTGAAAAGTCCTTTAAGGGTCATAAGAGACAGCCATAGCCGTCCTTTTAAAGGACGGTCCATGACCGTCCTTTTAAAGGACGGTCTATAACCATCCTTTGAAGGCTCATACGAGACGGTCCATGACAGTCCTTTTAAAGGACGGTCTATCGCCGTCCTTTAAGGCCCATAAGAGACGGTTCATGACAGTCTTTTTTAAGGACGGTCCATGACAATCCTTTTAAAGGACAGTCCATGGCCGTCTTTTTGGGCTCATAAGAGACGGTCTATGACGGTCCATTTTAAGGACGGTCCATGACCGTCCTTTTTTAGGACGGTCCATGACCGTATTTTTTCGTTAATAAGAATGACGGTTTTCAACCGTCCTTTAAGTAATAGGACACGTCAAAATTTGACTGCCTATGCGACGGTCCATGACCATCCTTTTTGGTCATTTGAGATGGTTTTGGACCGTCCTTTTTTCACTGTTTTGGCGTAGTGTTCCCTTTAGGCAAAGTTCATGATCGACTTTCTAATGGTGTTCATTTTATTATATGGGAAGAATTTCTTTATGAATTCCCTTGTCATGTTATTCCAGCTACCAATGGATCGTGGACGCAGTGAATATAACCACGTCTTAGCCTTTTCTTTTAGAGAGAAAGGGAAGAGTTTCAGCCGAATTGCGTCCTCAGACACATTTGGAAAGTATAAAGTAGCTATGATCTCATCAAACTCTTTCAAGTGTAAATATGAATTTTCATATTCAAGCCTAAGGAACTTTGGAAGGAGTTGGATCACTCCGAGCTTGATGTCTATGTTTCCTGTATTTTCTGAAAAAACTATACAGGAAGGGGTGCTTACCCCCGCCGATTGTAAATAGTCTCGTAAAGTACGAGGCAAGGGTGCTCGATGCACCTCATTCTCATTCTAGATTTCCTCCTAAGTTGGGTTGGATTTGGAGGTTGATTGACTAGTTGATTTGTAGCCATAACTTCGGTTAACTCTGTGGATCTCGAGTGGTGTCTAATCATGTGATGGATAGATAACCCCTCAACCAATCCTCCTTCACTCGAGAGACGTCGAGTGTTATTACGGACCCAATTGGGCATGAAACACTCTCAACCCTCAATTTCAAAATCTAACCTAAACCTAAAAAGAAAAGGGAAAAGAGAAAAGTAGAAATAGAAAGAGAGAGAATTAGAAAGAAGTTACCAAATTAAAAGTTTCTATGTTAAGATCCTGCAAAAGAAAAAAGAAAGTGAATTATTTTTCAAAAAGAGAATTAGAAAGTTTCTAAAAATAGAAAGATGAGTTAGTTTCTAGAAACAAATTAGAAAAGTTTCTTTAAAAAAAAAAAAAACAACCTAGTTTTCAAAAACGAAAAAGGAAAGTTTCTAAAAGAAAATTAGGAAAGTTTTTAAACCTAGAAAAGGAAGTAAATTAAGTTTCTAAAAACAGAAAAGGAAAGTTTTTAAACCTAGAAATAGAAAGCTAGGTTAATTTCTAAAATAATTTAGAAAAAACCATAACCTAAAAATACAAAGTAGAAAAACCCTAATCTTAAACTACTTCCAAAACTAGTTAATCTCATAAAAATGCAACCATTAGTCCCCGGTAATGGCACCAAAAACTTGTTCGCAACCCCAAGTGTAGGGTCGCGATGTAGTAATAATCTCGGTAAGAGAAAGGTCGAATCCACAGGGACTGATCTTATGCATTTCTAAAATTAACTATAAGTAGAATTAGAACAAGATGTAAAACTAATTTTGAAGTGATTGAGAGAGTAATTGTGAATTAAGTAATTAAAACTAAGAATTTAAAAGTGGGAACAAGGGTGCCAAGGATCCACTTGTAGTGATCAGGGAACCCTCTTGTTTGATTCAAGTAACATGATTAGAATTGAAGTCCTATCCTATCCAATTGAAAAATATATCAATAAAACTAAATTTGAACTTCCATTGACCTAATTCTCAATGAATGAGAACTATGATAATTGGAAGGGATTCCATCACCAAACCATACCCAGGATACAATGGCAAACAACAGTATTTACCAATCCCATAATCTCAAAGCAGGAGAATTGTGAAGATTAGGAATGATTCCATCACCCTACCACACCCAAGGGACGATGGTGAACAACAGGACTTACTAATTTCACAATCTCAAAGAACATGCTCAAAGCTATTACAGATCTACTATAATTTGAGTCACAATAAACCATTAAAAACTAAAAGTATTCCTTAAATATCAAATTAGAATTTATGGAGTTCAACATGAATATGAATAAAAGTAATAGAAACATCTCATCATGCTACAAGCTTCACCTCTTAGCCTTAGCTAAGAGGTTTAGCCAACCATAGACATGATTGGACCAAAGTTTCTTAAGAGAAACATGAAAGTAACTACAGAAGAAGAAGAAAAACTCTTGGTGACATCTTCTCCACCCTTTTGCTCCACTCCTTAAACCCCTATAAGATGCCTAGGAACATCCTAACGAGTCCTATTTATAGTTGTCGAATTCTAACTTTTGCACCTAGTTGGAAAACTCTAGAAACTGCCTCAAATTTACGCAGTTTGCTAAAATAGACTTCACTCTGCGCAGTTTTCAAAAATAGACTTCACTCTATGCAATTTCACAAAATGACCCTGAGTTTCAGAATATGCTTTTTCAGGACGATTTTAGGATTCCTTTTCTTCACTTCAAATCTTTGATTCTCTTCATTCCTCACTTGGTTTTCTTGAATCTTTGGCATGTGAATTCTTCAATCTTAGTCTCCTAAGATACGTCCCTTGCCTTGGTGATTCTTGAGCATCAAATTCATGCTTTTAGCACCCTTTTCAATCCAAGCTCTTAAATTCACCTTACAACACAAACATGAGTAAAATAGAACATTAAGCATGATTATGTTCATAAAACCAAGATATAAATGGGAGATAATATGCAATATTTGACCGTCAACATTTCCTAGCACCCCGAGTTGACCATGTCAACCACTGCCACAGTAGTACGCGTAACTGAAGGGGATTATGACCCAAACCCATAAGAGAAAGGCTTGGCCTAATATTGGCTTAAGATTACACCAACCAAGGCAAGCTCGGAGACATCTTCAGAAGCAATTTCCCATCAGAAAAGGGACTCTCCAACGTATTCCATTAATACACGCGGTTTCAGAACTGCCCAAGAACCCTATATATATACGACTACCCTAAATGAGAGAGGTAAGTGCAAAAAATATAACCTTCACCATTAATCAGAATCTACTAGCCTGACTTAGGCATCAGATGGTCCATAGCCGGCTGCCGACACCCTCTGTTAGCCACTTCTCCCTTGTCGTGTGTATATCCATTGAAAGTTGATTATATCTGTTGGCCAAAATTCAATGACAACATATTGGTGTCATATGTGGGAATGATAACAAAGTTAAGTTCTCACCGTCTCAAGCTCAAACCACCTCGAGTCTTTCCCCTGATGCAAAAAGAAAATGGAAGGCTCTGGCCATAGCTGAATCCATCCACCGGGCTCCGTTTAGCAAGGATCAAATCTTGTTGTCACTGTCCCAGTCCCAACCGCCCTCACAAGTGGTGGTGCATAAATCCCAGAACCGGGGAAACCGTCTCGTCTCCCTTGAAAACCAGGTGAGAGCTCTGACCGGTAATATAGACCGCATCATTAGGTTGCTAGAGATACAGCAGGCATCCCCAGCTAATTTATGTGAAGAAGCGGAGGCAATAACTAAGTAGTCCTGCCGGGTGCAGTTCCACCCCAAGCCACATCAGTGGCAAGCCCAAGCTGGGGTAAGCCTCATTGCCCCAATGCAGACCGAGCTCGTCGAATCTGACATACGCCATACCGTGGACCAAAGGCGACAAGCTTGAGGGAATGCTCTAGAAATTATGGTAGAAAATGAAGACCCTTGGGGGGTGAAAATCAGAGAGATTCGTGACTAGCTCGGTAACATTCAGTAAGCCTACTGAGTAAAGGTCGCAGTATCTATGGATGCCTTCCTCGAATAGATTGGTCTGTCCTTTACATACGACATTACGCAACCGCAGTTGTTTCCTAGGTTTCGGATGCCCCATATATCACCCAACTCAAGTTCAGGTGACCCAGTTGAGCACCTAGAATCATTCAGACAATGGATGGAGCTTCACAGTGCTTCCAGACCCGTGATTTGGAGGGCGTTCTCCCTGACACTCACTAAGGCATCTCAGAAGTGGTATAAAAACCTAAAGACAAAATCCATTGGCTCGTTTGCCCAACTCAGTAGGGCCTTTGCCACCCAATTCATCGAAGGAAAAGACATACGAAAATCGGTGACTCACCTCCTTATGGCAAGCCAGAGGGACGACGAGTCGAAAGACTACATTGTTCAGTTCAACGCCGAGGCCATTCAGGTTGACTTCACCTGGAATGTCTGCAACACAGGTAAGAGACCCATAAGGGAAGAAGCTTGAGCCAACCACGAGGGAAGGAGCTCGAGCGTCGAGTTCCCTGGCATCCCAAGCTAATCAGGCCAACCACCGCTAGAGCGATACACATAACCCGAAGGGGATTATGTCCCAAACCCAGAAGAGAAGGGCCCAGCCTGATCTTGGTCGAAGATTATGCCAACCAAGGTGGGCTCGATGACATCTTCAAAGGTAGTTTCCCATCAAAATAGGAACTCTCCAGCATATCTCATTAATAAACAATGGTTTCAAAACTACCCAAGAACCCAATTAGAATCTACTAGCCTAACTTAGGCATCAGAGGGTCCACAGCCGGCCACTGACACCTTCCGCTGTCCACATCTCCCTTGTCTTGTGCAGATCCATTGGAGGTTGATTATATCCACTAGTCAAAATTCGATGACAACAAATTAACACAATTGCCTCTTCAAGAAAATGCGATTTGTGAGAGACTTCGTCATATAAAAAGACTCTCCAATTTCTTTCAAGAAAACGCAAACCCTTTGAACCCAATCTTAAAGGAAGAGAGATACCTCCACCATTTTAATCTTAACAATGACCCTTCTCACTAAGAACACCTTTAAAGAAAGAAAAAAGAGCACATTTAAGAGACCTTGGGAAATCTTGAACCCTTTCTTATAGAAAAAATCCCTCTTGAACCATTTTCTTTTTTGTGAGAGAAAACCCTTACTCACACCCAAACTCAAAAATCTACCTAAGTTTAACATAACTTACTTTATAAGCTACCTTTTTAGACCAAAATTTTCCCTCCAAGGGTCTAAAATCAATTTAGACTTTCTTTGCTCAAGTCCAGCATGAGTTATGATGTAGAGCGGGCCATAGACTGTTCCTGGTCCAGATGAACCAAAAGAAGCCCAAACAAAAGTTGACGTAGTCCATCAGATTCGGGCCCTATCTTACGTGAGGCATGATGTAATGAGCCTCAGGCACGTCCGGATTGAAGAGATTCATTCTGAATTGAGAAAAATTCTCATTCAAAGTGTGAATCATAGATCGGCCATAACTTTTGATCCAAGATGAGTTGCGAGGTGCACAACATATGAATTCCTATTGTAAGAGATTCAGCAAGTCACATCCATCCGTTTTGCAAGAAAACAACTCATTCCGCTTCAAAATTGTAGTTTTATGAAAAACTTTTTATTTTTAGTAAGTTTTGATTTAAACGTATCTCTTTCGTTTTAAAGTTTTAGTATATAGTGTCTTCGTAGGAATTGCTTATAATCATGACAGGAATTGTCCTATGTGATTAAATTAAAGCTTTTTATTTTTAGTATATTTTACTATTTTAGGTATTTTTCAGTTTAATCAAATTAGGACTCTCGATTAGGGTTTGTGTTTTACCATTTAAAGCATTGTAATTTTGTTTTAAAGACTGACTTCAATAAAATATTTTCAGTTTTCTTATTTTTCTTGTGAATTCAAGATTTTGATTATTTGAGAAAGACGGTGCTCTTCTCATTACCTTATCACGCCCTTCCCTACATCAAGTTACATAGGTCTTGGAGGGAGAAAATCCCAAGTGATTTTAATCTCACTAATTCAACAAACACCAATTTGCATGGATTTGAGTGTCACTGGAAATGGTGCATGATCCCGGGTTTCTCATGATTTTGGGTCAAGTGATGTTAAGCTATGATTAGATGGGTATAATGATGCATGAGGCTATACAAGTTTTCTAGTCCCATAACCTAAGTGATATCCTCGTTATGTTTGATACAAAGTAAAATGGAATGTTTACATATGCCCCTCTTTAATGTATAGCTCATGCCTATGAACGCATTAGGCCTGTTTGATTTTTCAAAGCTTGTGTAAATACCCTGTAAATGGGTAATTATTACCATTTCACCCCGTTTGAAAATCCATCGGAATTTCTACATTAGAAACTGATTCAAAAGAGCTAATTTAAATTTGTAGACCCTAAGGTGATTATATTATATATTCATTCTGTCCATCCATTTTACCACGATATTTTGAAGCATTAGTCAAAAAATGAAGCAGATCCAACACTCAAGTGGCACACACCAAAAGAAACAGTGGCTGAGGAGGTTTTTAATAGTAAGTGTTCGATTTCCTTTTTCTCGTGGCGTGGTCCACTTGAGCTTTGGATATGCCTCATTTTTTGGCTCATGCTATAAATTCAGCTGGCATAACGGATGAACGGTGTGAATAAGCAATACGCATCACAGTGTGACTCACAAATATTTTGTTGCATTCTCGGTTTTTATGTCTAAAGAGGCAGTTGGTCAAATTAAGCAGATGTAAATACTAAATAAAATAATTATTATCCATTTACGATTCACGAGTATTTATCAATGAATTGAAAAAACGAACTCTCATGAGTTTGAGCCTGCGAGAGAGGCAGGTTAAGATGAAAAAAGTCCCGAAGATAATACTAACGCCTTGGCCAAGGTTCCGCTTCTTAAGTTTTAAGTTATGGTCGGTGCATTAACTTATGGGGTGTGGAAAAAGATAGGAATCAGGTTTTAATTGAGATTAACCTAACTAACTACTATGTTGATTTTAAAAATCCTTTTTTTGTTTGACTAAGCATTCCAAACTATTTTCTAGGTTTGAAAATGGCAACCTAGCCTCCAACGGAGGTTAGTCATCCTACTTTGTTTTGAATAACTACAGGAGGTTTGAAAATGGTGTATGGATTAGAATGTGACGCGCGTCTGATTGTTGAATCAGATGTGTCTTTGCTAATTACGATGGAGCCATGTCCTGTGGTAGGATGTGACTCGATGATCTGACAACGAACCTTCTGTTGGTGCGACGGATGTGACACCTTCTGGGAGGTTAGGACAGGAATGGACTTTCTAGCCATCCCTAAAGCCTCGAGACTAATGAGTATGAGACCTAATAGGTCATTTGGCAGTTTATATTCGGTAATAGTTCATCTTCACAAAAAGTTTTGGTGTTTGGCAGCATATACGGCCGCCAATTCAGCCATTTTGAAATCACTGCATTTGAGGAGTGAATTCAACGCCCATTACATGGATTCCACCAACGGTCAGAAATCTTGCTGTTATAGGCGATGGCTTGAGTGAGCCCTACCATGATGTTTATGTGAAATCCATCCCAATCACTAAGTTCATCACCTCATTTTAGGCTTATGTCCTAAAAATTATTTCATTGCTTAATTCAGATAGTACATTCCAAGGGAAACAATTAGCAGAGAGATGCATGCCCTTTGATTTTTTTTTAAGAACCCACCACAATGATTATATGAAATCAACTCCAACCATTGAATGACAAGTTAACATTTAGGCCTAGGGACTAAACATCAAGTCCTTACGTGATTCAAGTGAGTCACGCGAAGGATAATAGTTTGGAGAGCGAGCATTGCCCAATATATTGTTTCCTACTGCGTGGTCCACTTAAATCACAGATGTGGTTAAATTTTGAGTCATGGACCTAACATGGTGACGCACCTGGTGGTCAAGGTGGGTTTCACATAAACATCACGGTGAGTCACATGTGAGAATTTTTATAGCCGTAGGTGGGGGTGTACATGGATTCAAACCAAGTCAAGCTAGCCTTGGCTCAAGTTGGCTCGGCCACTAGCTGACCTCAGCTCGAACTCGGCTCGGCTCGGTCCTCAAGCCTGATTGGCCAGCTCGGCTCGGTTCGGTCAGTAGCTCAGGCCAGCTCGGGCTGAGTTCGAGCCAAGATCGAGCTGAGTTCACCATTGAGGCATTTCCACCAACACCTGGACTGCACCTTCAAAATCCCTCTGTATGTGAAACAAAAGTAATAGTTTTACAAGTATTTTATCAAACACCTTCTAAGCAACATAAAACCAAGAAAAAAAAGGGTATTTGTTTCATGTACATACCTTCCTTGCCACTAGCTACACTTCGTTGAGTCATTTTATCAAACACTTGGTGAGCAACATCAATGGCAAAGTAACTGAGTCACCAAACTAGTTCGATTCGCGCTGGATTCGATCGAGTCGAGTCGAGTTGGGCCTGCTCGAACTCATTTTCGAGCTCAAAAAATCAGCTCGACTCAGCTCGAACTCAACTTCGAACCGAGTCAAATCGAGCTTTTTCGAGTCAAGTCAAGCAAGCTAACCGAGATAGCTCGGTTCGTGTACACCCCTAGCCATAGGCCTAAAAATCAGCTCAATCTATGAAGGAAACAGTTGGAAAAGGAACACCCACCATTGATCTTTACATGGCCCACTGACATATCTATGAAAAATTCATTCTAATCATTAGATGTGTCATCCCAAATTAGTTCTATGGCCAAAAAATCAAGTTGAAATGTAATTCAGGTGGTCCATACCAAAAGAAACGATTGGAGGAGAGACATCCACCTTTTCATAAACCACTATAACGATTATATGAAATCTACTCAAACTATTAGATGCCAAGCTAAAATTTATATATAGGGACAAAAGATCAAGTTCAATAGTAATTCAATTGGCAAAGGGAAACAGTTTTATGGTTTAAGGGTGAGCGTTATCATGTACATTGTTTCTAATTGAGTGATGCATCAGAATCACATGTGACTGAATTTTGTGCCCTAGGCCTAACATGGGGTGCCGCACCTGGTGGTTAGTGTGAATTTAACATAAACACCATGTGGGCCCCGTATGAGAATTTGTAGAATCTAGGTCTCACTCCATCAATCAAGAATAAATTTTTTATTCCACCCTATTACATCAACACGGTGCCAAACATAGTTGAAGATTTCAATTTACGCAAATTTCATATTAATTGTAACTTGAATTCTAATTCATACCAGATACAAGCTGCCAAACCATCTACATTCACATGCTAAAGAGAAGATAACGCTGCTCTTCAGACACCACTTTTTGACTAAATGAATCAACTTGACTATCTAATGATAGTGACAAGTCGACTGAAGGTGACGATGCAATGATCTTTTCAATTAATCAAACTCACTTCGTGAGTCGCATGATATTCAATATACAGCTGGTCTCTCAAGTATATATACCAGTGAGGATTGATTGAAATTTATTATCATGGGTGAGATGTGTGCAGCAGCCTAATACTCACCACTACTGGAGTTTCTCAGGAGCTTGGTTCAAAATCTCACTGAGTTAAGTCGGCAGAGTTTCAAGTCAACTCACAGGGTTTCAGAACTATGGTTATGGCATTTGAATTTTTTACTATTAACTTGTGGTTATAATCCAAAACAATAAAAACATCTCCTACAATGATATGGCATTTAATGGTCAATCACCACTGTTTCCAATGGTATGATCCACTGTTTCCTACGGTATGGTCCACCTGAGATTTGGATATGCTTCATTTTTGGGCTCATCCCCTACAATGATATGGCAAAATGGATGGACGGCGTAGATGTAGAATGCATATATCAAGGTAGGGCCCATGGTAAGGGGCACCTAATCTTCCGCTCTCCTCTTTTAATCAGGTCCCAGGACTTGGGCTCTTTTTCTTTTTATTTTTTTGTTAAGTGAATTGTGTTGGGATGCCTTGCACAAACCTTAGGATCTAGCCTCCCAAAACAAACCAGAATTATGGATAATAAATCAAAGTATCAATCACACACCACACAAGAGATTTTTACGTGGAAAACCCTCAAAGAGGTAAAAACCACGGGACCTTGTCCAGATCAACAATCCACTATGAAGTAGAACGTTACAATCTTCTTCACTCACGCAGGAGTGAATAAACAATAAAACGGAGAGATCTAACCGATTATGAGGACATAGAAGCGCTAGATATAGATTGCACAGTAGAAAGCCTCCACGAGCAGAACATCCCTTCTATAAGCTTCCTCTCTCTCTTTCTCCTTCTCTCTCACCTTTGATAGCCCTAAACCCTTTTGCAAATTCCTTGCAAAGCTTTAGAAAACCCTCTTGTTATACCTAGAAAAACCCTAAGCAACCCCTTTTATAGTTTAGAAAACTCCTTTCCGCATCCCTGTTGCGAAAGGACTCAAATCTGCAGTTTCGCGCAAAATCTGCGTAACCTTCAACTAGTCGAGCTTAGTCTTCGACTAGTCGTAGGACCCCTTCGACCAGTCGAGCCATCCCTTCGACCAGTCGTAGCTACAGTAAAAAACAGTAAAAATACTCGCTGGACTTTGAGTCAAAGTCACGACTCGAACCTTCGACTGGTCGACCACCAGTTTTCGACCGGTCGAGCAGGGCTCACGACCGGTCGAAGATGGGTCAAAAAAACCGATCAAATCTCCCCCTTTTTGACTAGGAGGGATCTACCTTCTTCAAGCCAGCCAGGTTTCTATAACCTCAAACTTGCCCTTGAGCAAAGCCTTGGTCATCATGTCTGACCCATTATCGTCCGTGTGGACCTTCTCAAGCTGTAACACCTTCTGTTCCAAAGTATCCCTTATCCAGTGATACTGAATCTCTATGTGCTTCGACTTAGAATGCTGACTTGGATTCTTGCTCAAGTGTATAGCACTTTGACTATCGCGATAGACCACATGCTCCTCCTGCTTCAGGCTAAGTTCCTATAGGAACCTTTTCATCCAAAGCATCTCTTTGCATGCCTCTGTGACTGCAATGTACTCAGCCTCTATCGTCGACAATGCTACAACCTTCTGTAGCTTGCTCTGCCAAGAAACTGCTCCCCCTACAAACGTGAACATGAACCCCGATGTAGACTTCCTGGAGTCTATGTCACCTGCCATATCTGCATCTGTGTAGCCCTCTAACACAGGTTTACCGTCACCATATCATAGGCTCAACCTGGATGAGCCTCTTAGATATCGTAGTATCCATTTCACCGCTGCCCAATGCTCTTTGTCAGGATTGGCAAGGTACCGGCTGACAGCACCAACCGCATATGCTATGTCTGGGCGTGTACACACCATAGCATACATCAAAATTCCTACAGCTGACGCGTAGGGTATCTTCTGCATCTCATCCACCTCTGCCTTCGTCTTGGGACACTGTCTGTCGCTCAATCTGAAGTGACCATCCAGTGGAGTACTGACCGGCTTCGCTGCATTCATATTGAACCGCTCTAGGACTTTCTCAATATACCACTCTTGTGACAGCCAAAGCTTCCTGTTGCTTCAGTCACGGGTTATCTCCATTCCTAAGATCTGTCTAGCCGGGACCAAGTCTTTCATCGCAAAAAACTTGCCCAACTCCTGTTTCAGCCTGTCAATCTTCTTGATGTCTTTTCCCATGATGAGCATGTCATCAACATATAACAGCAGAACTAAGAAATCACCATCTGAGAACTTACGCGTGAACACACAGTGGTCCGACTCCGTTTTGTCATATCCATGCTTTAACATAAACGAGTCGAACTTCTTGTACCATTGCCATGGAGCTTGTTTCAGCCCACACAAGCTCTTCCTCAGCCTACACACCATATGCCCATTGCCTTTGACTTCGAACCCCTCTGGTTGGTGCATGTAGATCTCTTCTTCCAGGTCACCATGGAGAAAGGCAATTTTAATATCTAACTGCTCTATCTCCTCGAAGTCTATACCTTTCCTCTAACCAAACCCTTTCACCACAAGTCTGGCCTTGAACCTCGTTTGTGAATTCTTCTGCTTAACCTTCTTTCTGAACACCCACTTGTTGCTCAAAGCTTTCTTGCCCTTAGGCAGTTTCATCATATCATAGGTGTGGTTCTTATGCAAGGATTTCATCTCCTCTTGCATAGCTTTCAACCACTCCCATTTATGCTCATCGGCTAGGGTCTCAGAATAATCTTCTGTCTCTCCCCCATCAGTCAGCATAATGTACTCATGTGGCGAGTACCTCTTAGACAGTTATCTGTCCCTAGATGACTTCCTCACCTGTGGCTCAACAGGTGGATCAAGTGGGGGCTGCTCCCCTGGTCCATCTTCTGAAGGTACTCCCTCGTCCTCTGCACCTTGCTGTACTCCCCCGTCATCAGGCACCACGAGAGGAGTAATCGGATCCATGTCCTCTAGCTCACCTGAACTAGGCTGATTCTTCTCTAGCTTCCCAATGTCTTCTATATACTGATCTTCAAAGAAAACTACATCTCTGCTCCTGACGAGCTTCCTCTCGGTCGGATCCCACAATTTGTAACCAAACTTTTCATCACCGTACCCTAAGAACACACACTGCCTGATCTTCGTGTCGAGCTTGGACCTCTCGTCCTTTGGTACGTGAACGGATGCCCTGCATCCAAATACCCTTAGATGACTGTAAGATGGATCATGTCTAGTCCACACCTTCTCAGGTACTTCTCCATTCAATTGGGCTAATGGAGACCTGTTTATCAAATACACCGTCGTGTGCATTGCTTCTCCCCAGAACGTCTTGAGCAATTTCGCATGGGATAACATATATCTGATTCTCTCAACAATTGTGTGATTCATTCTCTCAGCTACACCATTATGCTGGGGGGTCTTGGGAACCGTCTGTTCATGCCGTATACACAGGGACTTGCAGCACTCATGAAAGTCATCAATGTATTCACCACCATTGTCAGTGCGGATGCACTTCAATAGTCTACCTGTCTCTCTCTCTACCATAGCATGAAACAGTTTAAACACACCAAAGACCTCGTCCTTGGATTTCAAAGCATAAACCCAAACCCTCCTAGATGCATCATCTATAAAAGTGACAAAATACAATGCCCCACCCAAGGTTTTTGTCCTCATAAGCCCACAAACATCAGAATAAACCAGATCTAATGCATGCACTTTATTAACACGAGAAGCAGTTTTAATAAATGAAACTCTATGTTGTTTCCCTGATAAACAATCAAGACAAGTTTTAAGAGGTGTACCTGTCACGTTTGGAATGAGCCGCTTCCTTACTAGTAGCTAAAGTCCTTTTTCACTCATGTGGCCTAGACGCCTGTGCCACATGTCAATAGTTGAATCTTCCGCTGCGTTCAATCCACCCTTGCACATACTGACACTTGCCTTGTAAAGGGTGCAACACTTCTTTCCTGTGGCCACGATCAACGAACCCTTGATGAGCTTCCATCGCCCACCAACAAACCGACTTTCATAGTCATCATCATCCAACCTTCCCGTCGACATCAAGTTGAGGCGAAGGTCTGGGATATGCCTCACATCCCTGAGAACCAATGTGCAGCCCACATCGGTCTTCACACAAATATCACTGACTCCCACGAGCTTTGATACGCCAGAATTTCCCATCTTCACAGTCCCATAGTCACCTAACTTGTAGCTTGTGAAGAAGTCTCTGTGTGGAGTCGCATGAGAAGAAGCTCCCGAGTCTATCACCCAGTCGGTGTCCTGACTCGTAGCCGTGAGACATACATCGTGATCTACTGAAAGAATAACTACCATGTCGCCATCTGAAGCGACCGCAGTGGAATTTGATTCATCTTCCTTCCCTTTTCCTTTCTTGTCGTTTTTCTTACCACAACATTCATGCTTGTAGTGGCTCTTCTTGCCACAATTCTAGCAATCAACATCTTTCCTGTTATTCGACTTGCCTCTTGATTTATCTCGGGCCTTCCCGCCCTTCCTGTTCTTTCTTCACCCCCGTTTCTGTGTCAAAAGGGCCTCTTTCTGAGTAGACCCCTGAGACTTCCTCCTTGTCTCCTCATTGAAGAGACAACTGGTTACCTGTTTTATGGATATCTTTCCGTCTGGCGCGGAGTTACTTAGAGACACCACCAATGTCTCCCAACTGTCAGGCAATGAACTAAGCAATAACAAAGCCTGCAATTCATCATTCAGGACCATCTTCATAGAGGTGAGTTGGTTCACTATATTGCTGACCTCATTCATGTGCTCGGCCACAGAACCACCATCCTTGAACTTGAGATTCACAAGTCGCCTTATCAGAAATATCTTATTACCGGCTGTCTTCCTCTCATACAGCCCTTGTAATTTTAGTCATAGGCTAGCAGCTGAGGTTCCGTAGACACATATGGTGAAACACAAAATCATCCAACCATTGTCTAATAAACCCCACCGCCTTTCGGTCCGTCTTCTTCCAATCATCATCAGTCATATCCTTGGATTTTGCTGATATGCCTAAAATTGGAGAATATAGGTCCTTGTAATAAAGCAAGTCCACCATCTTAGCCTTCCATACGGTCCAGTTAGAACCATTGAGGTTGATCATCCTTGAGCCACCTTCCATAATTCAAAAATCGATCCTACCCGTTCAATGAACTTAGCTCTGATACCACTTTGTTGGGATGCCTTGCACAAACCTTAGGATCTAGCCTCCCGAAACAAACCAGAATTATGGATAATAAATCAAAGTATCAATCACACACCACACAAGAGATTTTTACGTGGAAAACCCTCAAAGATGTAAAAACCACGGGACCTTATCCAGATCAACAATCCACTATGAAGTAGAACGTTACAATCTTCTTCACTCACGCAGGAGTGGATAAACAATAAGAGAAATAGAGAAAACGGAGAGATCTAACCGATTATGAGGACATAGAAGCGTTGAGATATAGATTGCACAGTAGAAAGCCTCCACGAGCAGAACCTCCCTTCTATAAGCTTCCTCTCTCTCTTTCTCCTTCTCTCTCACTTTTGATAGCCCTAAACCCTTTTGCAAATCCCTTGCAAAGCTTTAAGAAACCCTCTTGTTGTACTTAGAAAAACCTTAGGCAACCCCTTTTATAGTTTAGGAAACTCCTTTCCGCATCCCTGTTGCCAAAGGACTCAAATCCGCAATTTCGCACAAAATCGCGGAACAAACTGCGTAACCTTCGACTAGTCGTAGGACCCCTTCGACCAGTCGAGCCATCCTTTCGACCAGTCGTACCTACAGTAAAAAACAGCAAAAATACTCGCTGGACTTTGAGTCGAAGTCACAACTCGAACCTTCGACTGGTCGACCACCAGCCTTCGACCGGTCGAGCAGGGCTCACGACCAGTCAAAGATGGGTCAAAAAAACCCATCAAATTGCCTGGACTTAATTTCAAGACAATGGAGAAATGAGTTCATACAATCTTAAAAATTCACATGTATGAGAGAGTCCAAACAGGTTTTTAGAAAAACAAGCGAGGGCTATTTTTCTAGGACGTCAACTGCATGGGCCAAGTTATACAGATTTCATAAAAACTTGGATCGTTGTGAACCCTTGATCTCATTACATAATCGTTGCATGATGCATTGTTTGAGCCCATTTAATATTTTAATGTTTTAAAGCAAAATTAGTCAAATCGAGAATAACTCAAAATCTAATAATATCTCATTGCTGGTATCTCATTGCTGGTTAAACAGTGATTCATGTGGCTGTGGAACGATTGCCGAGGAATTCCATGAAATCTGAACATTTATCTGTTGTCATGTTCTACCATAGCTCTAAATTTCAGTGACTTTACTTAAAACTGGGACAAGTCGATTTGGCAGGATCTCAAGCTCAGCCTCTTTAAGAAACTTCGTATTGGGTCTGACTCAGCTTTGACTCGGAGAGACTTATTGAGCCAACTCAATGGCTCGGTCGAGTCAAACAACTGAGTGTGATTCGAACTGAGTGGCCTCGTTAAATATCTATATATTTTCAATTTATAATAATTATATAACAAGTTGAATTGAGTAGTATCCACTCTAAACCCACTGGCTTTTGAACTATGGCATCTACTCGAGGGAGGATTAGTTTATCATCCATCTAAAGTCCTGTACATCAACTGCCAGAACGCCAAAATATCAATGTTTTTCTCCACCTCGATGTTAAACTGATTACCAAAAAAATTCCTGTTTTTACTTTAAAAGAAGTGATAAAGTTCAAATTAGTAGGGCCCACGTTGTTGTTGTTGTACGTGTATGGCATCCAAACCGTCCAATCGATGAATCCTATTACAATCCCATCACAAAGATCAGACGAATGAGCTTCTGGAGGATCAAAGTGATATTATGCACTGCACCAAAAACATCAAAATTCACGTTGGACGGGTTGAATTGTTATGCACATCATGTGGGCCCCCGGGTAGAGTCTTTATTTGGTTAACTCTGGATTTTGTGGTAAAAATCTTTCTTTTCAGTAGATTGCAACTAGCGTTATTTTAGGCGGCCAACACCGTAGGATTGGAGGAGTTGTTGGGTTGTGGTCAGATGCGAACGTGTCCCCATCCAGAGTAATGAGTTGCAGAATTGAGGAAGGTCCAAATGAATATCTTTTCTTTTCTGTTCCGACCTGTTGAAGTTCTGGCCCTTAAATAAGGTTGGCTGCTGGTTTAATTGTCCAAACATACTGTCGGAGCAGAATCCAAGTTTTAGAATTTTGGACCCAGATCCAACCCATTAAAATTTGGGTCAGGTCCCAAGTTGGGTTAAAGTTAAAAATTAGCAGACCCATCAATTTAATGGGCCAGGTCTGGGTCCTACAGGACCCAAACCCAAGCCGTTTGTGACAACAGGTATAGAAATTATAATTTGAGGTTTCATACAAAATGAAGTTCTACCATCCCATTCATGGTGATTAACAATTTTGCTATGGTCCAAATTCAATAGGTAAATTCAAGTGGTTAGAATGGTTGGAGTATATGTGATTTTTGGTACATTCTCCATATGGGCCTTGATCGGGTCCATTTTGTTATGCCTCAAGTTGGACCTATTTAAACTGTCTGGGTCAGGTCAGGTTGATTTTGAGAGAACCTAGACCCAACCCACTAGTAATTTGGGTTGTGAAGCTCGTTTCAGGTACAAATGAGTGCCCTTTCACTTCTATGCTTTTTATCCCCTATTTTTCATTTTTCTTTTATTTGCATAAATCAATCCACCCCACCGATATTTCAATAAACCGAAAGTGTGGTATACGCATCTCTCGAGAACATCATAGCACAAAAGGGTTGATGAGCACAGCCGTGCAGTTGATTTCTTGTAACCACAATGGTAGAAATAATGGCCTGATCTATAGCCAAAACTTGCCAAAATGGTTGGGTTTGTCTTGATGCTGCGAAGCAAACTGTAAGCAAACCAGACCAAGTAGCCACCGCAGTGACAATCACCAAATGAAGATTTCAGGTAGAATTGACAACATCTGGAATTGTATATATAGAATGCAACTTCAAAATTCATCCTAGAAATCTCCTACTCCGAAACGCCCTCACAAAATGGTGTCAGAACAGCACTGAAATCAAATCCAAAAATTTCTCATCGGATCGTCAAGCCTTGCGTGGCCTGGGACCCCTCCTCGGTTATCTTGTTAGCTTGGATGGTGCTTATGACGTTTGTAATATTTCCCTGAAAAAGAAATGTTTAAAAAAGTATAATATCAGGAGAGAACCAATTGAATATGGTAAGCTCATCTGGATGTAACACAAATCACTTGCAGGAATAGCTTTTTGGCAAAAAAAAAAAAAACAAAAAACCATTTATTACCGTCCACCAAGCATTTGAGATGTTTGCCAAACAGAAATCACATATGGTGTGACTCCATTTTTCTGCCTTTTTACTCCCAAAATTGATATCAGATGTATGCCAACGCATGCCACATCAAATATCAATTTGGGTGAAAAGCATCATGCCGAGCAACTTCGCGAGGGACATCCAAAGGAGCCATAAAATAATCAAGCATAGCTTGGGTTGCAAACAATGACAATTCAATTAAAACAAAGAAAACAGAAATTTGAAGGTCCAAATGTAAGAAATAAAATTTACCCTCCAAGCAACAAGTTTTGATCGGAGAGAGTTCCACTGCGACAGCCCGAACACACGTTCAGTGCAGCGGCTGCAAATCAAATATCAATCAGACTGAAATTCCCTTCAAGTCAAAGTGTAAGGGCAAACAAAAGAGGCTTTATACTGAAGAACATTGCTATTATAAGTTCCATCAGAACAAGCAAAATTTCAAAAGGCCAAGGCTATTCAAATTACAAAAATGTTACCATTTGATGCAACTATGCAGAAAGTGAATTGTAGGATTTTCTGAATGGGACTCGAGTCAAACTTTGGATTCTAAGAACGGAACGGCTTAACCATCTAAGTCTACTTGCCCTCATTAACTATTGGTGCTACTCCTATGTTCCCTCAAATGCATCCATTTTTATTCTACCCTTCCTCATCCTGCCACTCATCCATTCGACGTCATCATTTCAGTTACATTCATCCAATGAACATGCTCTTCCTTGGCTGCCCAATATTCATTCCCATAAAGCATGGCTGGTCCAATAGCCATCGTATGGAATTTCCCCATTTGTTTGATTGGGGTATGCAGCAATAGCATGACTTCATCCACCCAGCTCGAATTCTATGAGCAAAATCCTTCTCAATTTCTCTGCTTTTAACAATCAACCCAATCCAAAACGGTGATTTTGGAATACTTCTTGGTCGGCAATCTTAACTAACTCATCATTTCCACTCCTATTGGGATACTTCTTGGTCAGCAATCTCTCGGTGAGCGGTGTTCCCTTTGTGGTTCGCTTTTGTTTGTTGTTTGTCTTCTCATCCATCAGGTTTTAATCATACACATGTCATACTAGAGTCCAGTTGAGCAGAACTACTTGTGGGGTGTGCCACTTTAACACATGTAAGGAGATTGTGTTAGTACTTGCAAACATATGGCCGCAAGAGCATTATTCATTTGTTGATCGCTACTTGAAGGATCGGGATATTCTAATATAAGAGATTTTGGGGCATTCCCTATCCATGATGGGGGTCATCAAATAAATGGTCTGGATCACCTGCATGTGCAGAATCCGGCGTCTCAGAAATCCATGCCATCCCCTATCCATAATGGGGCCCATCAAATGGTCTGGATCACTAACATGTGCAGACTCTGGCGTCAAAAAAATCTAAGCCATACCCTATCTATGATGGGTTCCATCAAATGGTCTGGATCACCAAACCATAGGCCCAATGCATGTGTAGAATCCTGTATCCCAAAAATCTATCCACTTACTAAATCCCGAGTCCCTACAATTCCTCCTTATCTCATGCGTCCGAAGGAGATGAAACTTCTTTTCATCACTGCACCATGCATGGAGAGAATATACTAAATTAACTAAAATTTTATAAATGCTATTATTTCAAAACTTCTATAACTAGTATTTTATGTGAAAAAAGAATTTAAAAGGTACTATTTATATTATGAACAATTTTCTCTTTTTGATTATCAAAAAAGAAAAAATGAAAAGAAAAGAAACCATAAAAAATGTCTTGAGCAAAAACTTTACTGTTTGGCCTATGCCATAGGACGGGCATAATGTCCTCAAACCCTGACTTTGTATGAGTGGGGCCTTGTCCCAATCTTTGGCCTTTCTGACAAATGGCCATCGTTGCATCCTTTTTGCCATCTCCTTGCAAGGCGCTGATCGAGAGTTAGCAGTCCAGTCTGGGAAATTTTTGTAGCATTCAACTATACCCAATTCAGACCATTGAATCTTTGTACCATTATCATCCAGATATTTATCCCTCTTTTACAAGAAGGCCTGAAACTTCGATATGTAATCTTGAGCCAAGGATTATATATTTCTATTTCCACAACCTTTCTTTAAGTAGCATGTGTCACAGTTAGCAGTTGCATCCTCTACTCTGGAATGATTATGCAGGATGTTGAGAAACATGAGGGGAGGTGACTTGGAAGTGGTATACTATTTAGAAGGTTAGGAGAATTTGGCAGTGCATTTGAGTGACAGTTTCAATTTTGAAATTCAATCAAATTTCTTTTTTTCTCGTCGTTTTTTACTGAATTGTAGGCGATATTCATTTTGGTGACTGACCATAATTGCCAAGGTAAAAAAGGGAATGGGAATGGTAACTAAGGCTGGAACTGAACTAGAATGAAGGTAGATAGCTTCCAGATATAAACTGAAAACATATTAATTAGCAATTAGAAAATAATTATACATAAAAAATAAAAGCATGTTACGAACTAAGAAATGGGTTTCTTGAAAATAGGAAACAGGTTTCTTTTTATTCAGGAGATGCATTTGATACCGGTTTTTTGAAGACATCTACGGAGAAAGGCATATTGGAGTTGATGAGGGTTTCCCTATAACAATGTTAATAATCAGAACATTTACAGTTTAAAAACAATTTGCTAGTACTACATGTTTCCAAAAACAATTGGGTTGTATTTTGACCATACCATTTTGCATTATGTAACACAAATACTTAAAAGTGTATTCTAAAATCTAATACTATATTGAAGAACCCAAAAATTCATAATAGATACTCACATTTTTATTTATTGTCCATGGAACTAGAGATGTCAACGGATTAGGTTCAGGTTGGGCCCTATTGTAACTGGGCTAATTGGGTTCAGGTATTGCTGGGCCGGTTCCCTTCAAGTCAGGGTCTAGTTCTTCAATATCCAGACCTACATCCATTGTCGGGTACCTGTCGAGTACCCATCGGGTCTTTGCATCTAGGTTTCAAGTTGGGTCGGGAAGAACAAGAGCATTTGCATGGTCGGGCCCACCCAATGGATGAATTAGATCACACACACATGCCACTTCTAGACATGTATGATGTGTAAATGGGCTCTTGAAAAAGTGAGACCCAAACCCATCCTAATTTCTTAATGGGTTGGTCCCATTAGAGTTGAGGTCCATCAGGTACCAGTGGGTCTAGGTACCCATTGACAGCCCTACATGGAACTTGGTTTTTTACATATTTTTATTATTAGAGATCATTATTTAACAGAATATTGGTTAGTGAATGGGCATCCGGTATATGATAAGTTGATCCTATTTTCACAAGAGACTATTTTCACTTGTGATTTTATAATATAACTAATTTTGGAAATTTAAAGTCATGCTTACCTCACAATTACAGTTTGATTCATCTGGTCCATCTTACAGTTGAGTAGTTTTGCAGTTATTGCCTTAACTACCCAAAGTTCCACCTCATCATCCTTGACCTGTGAAAAGTATCCCCAGATTAACAAGTACAAAGAAGCAAGAAACCAAAGAACCAACAGGAGAAAAAGAGATCAAGCTTACCCTAAGAGTGTCCTTGATGAGAGCATATGGGATCTCGCCAGAATCATTTGAACTCAAATCAGCCAATGACATCAACCTCATCTTTGTTATACAGTCCTCATGGACCAGACCTACATATCATCACCAGAAACAAAGTAATTGATATGTGAGAGGAAAATTGATAAAGACCATACCCTTCTATGGCTACTCTCCCACACATGCCAATGTAGTAGCTGCGCAATATCTGGGCCACTCATAAGGCGGGCCACACAGTGTAGCAAAGCAGCCCAAATCAGACCTGCCCAGTCTAGTTGCACTAAGTGTGAAGCATAGCAGTAATAAAATCGGGTGTGGGAGCAGGGAAGCATCTGTTTCAAAATGTTATCAACCACAGAAAGCTAGGAGGCCGGAGTGGGAATCCCAGCTGAAGAACGATTTGAAGAAGCAGCACATGGTTAGAGGGATGAGTGCGAACAATGGGTCAATTCTAGTCAATCATCCTTTCTTCAAACATGTGCCCACCTCATGACTGTTCAAAGACATTTTTCAGGCCAAGGCATATATGCAGTGGAGCCTACCCTAAAATGGCGCACAACTCACACATGTGGAGAGTAGGATGAGTAACCATTGTGCTTCTTCCAAAAAAGAAAAGAAAAGAAAAGAAAAGGAAAAGAAAAAAGAAGAGGAAAAAAAAAAAAAAGTGGGGGGGGAATAAATCGCACCATAGCTCTTCAGTAAAGTAGAATTCGCAGCATGGAATTCTAAGTAGGCATCCAACCTTTGCGTGAGAAAGATCTTCAACAGCTGATAAACCAATGCATATTTGCCATCTTTCTCTAATTGCCCTACGGCGGGCATATCTAGCAGATCACACTGCAAAAACAATAACAAGTTAAAATATAAGAACTCCTTAACACAAGGGATATAATTGACAATGTAATAAAAATAAATAAATAAATAAATAAGAAAGAAAGAAAGAAAGAAAGAAAGAAAGAAAGAAGAAGAAATGAGATCCATTGGGGAGAAAAAAGGAACTAGAAAGCATGCACTAATGCGGGACAATTAACTACTTACTCTAAAAGCTCAAACTGATAGAGCATGGCGAATTAATCCATTTATCTCATCATAGCCCAAGCCCTAAATCCATGGGTTAGGTCCTCGGCCGAACCCTCCTCGTGGGCCCCAAATCCATGGGTTCTACGGGCCACCCACCCCGAGTGTGCCCCTACATCCCACAGGCCACCCTACTCGAGCCCGGTGTGAAAATGCCCCCGCATTAATCACCCCCGCTGAGGAGTCTCAAACACGAGACATCCCGCTCTGATACCAATTTGATGCAGGACAATTAACCACTTGCTCTAAAAGCTCGAACTGATAGAGCATGGCAAATTAAACCCTTTATCTCATAGCCCAGACCCCAAATCCATGGGTTAAGTCCTCAGCCGAACCCTCCTCATGGGCCCGAAATCCATGAGTTATGCCCCCTCGTGGGCCCCAAATCAATGGGCTCCGCCTCACACAGGTCCCAAATCCATGGGTTCTGCGGGGCCACCCACCCCGAGTGTGCCCCTCCATCCCACGGGCCACCCCACTCAAGCCCAGTGTGAAAATGCCGCCACATTATGCACCCAATGCAAACAGGCAATATATTAAATAAATAAATAACTACAATTAGAAGATATTAGAGTGATTAAACATCTCTATAACTAACACTGATTTTACCATTTCCTCTTTCTAGGAGTAAAACATTCACAACAAGAGTAGACATTGTTGGGGAAGGCCACATGGCAAGTAAAATAGAGGGGTGTTGTTCATACACGTTGTTGATGCAAAAATCTGGCCCACCCTTTTTAGACATTCAAGTACCTGCACAGGAAGAAGACAAAGGAAACCCTGGCTAGAGCAGGGGACCCTCCGATGCCAAAGTCAGGCTAGGAATCTGGGTTTAGTAGTATCGAGGGGTTTTGGGTGAGAGATTCTACGTACCTTTCACCACTAGATATACTTTTATTTATAGTTGAGGAGAGGTGGTGGCGTAGAGAAGATCTCTCTATTTAGTAGGGACGTATTGTAGAGGGGGATTTTGATCCGGAACGCGTGGGGAAATCGCCCGAGATCTTTGGCGAAGATCTCGGGATCACGAGCGTGTCGCGGATATCATCCGAGATCTTTGGAGAAGATCTCGGGCGGATCTTTCTTAAATAAGATCTGATTATTCGGAATCAGCGGAGATGTGCAGTAGGTGGCCAATGTGGTCTTGGCTAACCTGACCTGGGGGTAGTCTACCGACCTAACTTGGGAGTAGTCTACCCACATGACCTGGGAGTAATCTGCTGACCTAACCTGGGGGTAGTCTGCCGACCTGGATTCTCTGGCGAGCCCTGACCCTTCTCTCAGTGCCTTGTAGATTGTCGATCTGCCGACCTACCCTTATACTTCGTATTTAGGGCAGTGAGGTCGAGCTTCTTTCCTTAGTAGAACTCGGATAACATATGTTGTGGGAAGTCAAGTGGAAGTCAAGTTCAACAGTCCGATGTGGTCTTGGCCGACCTGCATACTCTGATCAGCTTCGAGCCTCCCTTTATCGTTGGGTAGATGGCTGACCTACCTCAAGAGTCTGAGGTGGTCTTCTCCGACCTGCCTCAAGAGTCCTACGTGGTCTTGGCCGACCTGAATACTCGGATGAGCTTTGAGCCTCCCCTTATCGTTGGGTAGATGGTCAACCTGCCGACCCACCTCAAGAGTCTGAGGTGGTCTTGGCCGACCTACCAACCCGCCTCAAGAGTTTGAGGTGGTCTTGGCCGACCTACCGACCTGCCTCAAGAGTCCGAGGTGGTCTTGGCCGACCTTCCGACCTGCCTCAAGAGTCTGAGGTAGTCTTGGCCGACCTGGATATTCGAATGAGCTTCAAGCCTCCCCTTATCGTTGGGTAGAGGGCTGACCTGCCTTCATATGTAGTTAGGTGACCCACTTATCTTCGTTGGTCATTGAGGAGCTTATTGGTCATGACCGGCGCTGGCCGACCTCGTGTCCCGCAGAGATGTCCGAGCTGACCTTTTCTCTTTACCCAGTCCATTTTTACCCATAACACACATTAATGCATCTCTGCAATTTGAGGAGAACTATGCCACGAAGGATAAAAAAGGATCCTAACCCTTATTTGGAACCATGGACCACCACTATAGTATCCCACTATCCCAATTCGTTTGATCAAAGGATCCTAACGCTTTTATGGAACCATGGATACCATAGCCATCTATGATTGAGGAATTATAGGGTCCTAGCCTCACAATTATATGGCTTTCTGACGTGCATGATTCCATACATGCGCCATGGGTGATCCAGAGGCCATTGTTCTTCTTCCCGTAACTGGCTATTTGTAGACCACTGGTTCAAGAGTTGGGATCTTCCAATCCAGAAGATAATGGGGGCATCCACCTTCCACAATGAGGCCTACTACATAACCCTCCAGACCATTGAACCATAGGCACCATATGCATGCAAGATTGCACCTCCGCAAACTATGTTTCTAGAGGCTCAGACCCCTATAATGCCTCTTTGCCATTTACAGAAACACATTGGGAATCAAGGCATGGCCATTATCATGTTGTTATGGCCGCCATGAGAATTTAAATGAATGTTAGAGATCAAGGATTGTATGCTTGAAGAAAGGTCAGAGGCAGCAACCCACTGGTATAGAAGTGACACACAGATAGCCAGTCCCTACCGATTGATTCTAATCCATCATCAATATATCATCACTTGCACAGAGCATGTGTTTTGTTTGCACGCTTTTAGGATAAGCTATTGCAACGACTTTGGTTCCCGCATGCCGAGACTATACAAAATTGTTAGTGCATCTACAAAGTTGTGACCAATGTTTTAAATATTGCTATCACGTAATGTATCGCACCCTTGTTATACGGATACATATCAGTTA
>JAJHSJ010000012.1:55415973-55507940 GCA_021015155.1 Magnolia officinalis
TCCAGGTATCTTTATGGGACTCACAACCTATCAATCATAACTATAATGGACCATCCGGAGTCAACTGTCCCCACATAGTGGTCATGTCAATCCATTCGTAGTAAAAAGCACACTTAGGCTCAAAATGGAATTTAAAGAAAATTTTACTATTTTTAGTAATTCCAATTTTATAGTATTTTCTTATTTTTAACGTTTTAACTTTTTATTTTTTTTAGAAAGTACTTGTAATCAAACTAGGGCTCTTCTAGTTAGGTTTATTTAAACTTTTTATTTTTGATAAATTAGTCTTTAGAAGAGTTTTAATTGAATTAGGACTTTTGTTAGGGTTAGAATTTTGCTATTTTGGTAATTATAAATTTTGATTTATATTTTTCTTTATTAATGATGTAATTGAAAAATACATTAGACAATTATACATTATTCAATAAACTCGAGTTTTCTTCTTGTGGATTTAAGAAAATATCCATGTGGATTCAAGGTTTATCATGTAGAGGAGTGTTCTTCCTCTTCACTTTCCACACACTTCCCTACATCACTTTTAAAATCCCATTTACATTGCACGGGTACCCCACGTGATGAGTGAAGAAGCTTGAAATTTGGCCAAAGTATATAAGCAATGGGGCCTTCCAAATCGAGGTGGTAATAGTGGATGGATTTTGAATTGAACTTCATGGCTCTCTATACCCAAAATAGATGCACGTGCTAGTGTATTTTACTAATAAGATTTCAATCGTTGCTTGCTAGGTTATTCCTTAGAAACCTAGAGCCATCCGATCAACGAAGAGTCAAATTGAACTCACACGTCCTTTTTTGGGGACATGGACGCGAGAACCAATCCAATTGATAAAGAACTATTATCAAATATGCCTCCAACCACTTTTCAACTCTTTTTCACTTACATTTCAAAATCCATCTGTCTTGTGAGATTATTTTAGGATTTATGACAAAAATGAGGCGGATCTAAAGCTTAAGTGAGCCATATGAGAGGAAAAATCAAGGAAAGAGTTTCCTACCATTGAAACTTTTGAGGCTCCACCTTGATGTTTATATGGCATCCAAACTATTTATAAGGTTATTCCCACTAAGATGAAGTGAAATCACAAATAAACTTAGCATTATATTAAGCTTTTGTGGCCACATGAATGTTTCAATCGTGGTCATTAAAATCCACTTTTTCCTCTCGTGTGGCACACTTGAGTTTTGGATCCACCCCATTTTTGGTCGCATGTCCCAAAATGATCGTGAAATGGATGGAAAGGATGAATTTCTCCCAAACTATAACGTCCTAGAAAAATCCATACAAAGACCCGAGTACCACCTCAAACAGAAATCACTCAAGACCGAAACCTTTAGAAATTAGACGAGAATTAACTAAGTGTTAAACTAGATTAGTTATGAAATTAGTTTGAAGCACTTTAAATACGAACTGCAAGACCTAAAACATGCAGAACCGTTAACGCTACATTACCTAAAAACTTGGGATCAATCTCTAAACCCAGTTGCTCTCAGGAGCGCATTGAAACTCCGTATCAGACCTGGACTGCGCGTCGAAAGTCCGATGACCACGAAACTACTACTGTTGGGACCGCCTCACTGGACTTGACAACCATCTCAGAAATCAAGTCCTAACAGTATCCAGAAATGCACAACTTGAGCCCGGAGCGAAGTGTGTGAGAAACGCGAATATCTTTAGAAAATGAACCCAAACTTAAGTGAATTGAGTCGTTCACTTGAAGGCCAAATATAAGGATTCAGACCGTCAGAATCTGACCCAATTACACCCTCAGATCAGGGAAAATTTCCAATACATGTCAGTATACTTGTGGCCCTGATCGAGTGTCAGTGACAGTTGAACTGAAACTGGTCCGCCACGGTCGATCAGTAAATCCGATCGGACCAAAAATTTAACTCGCCCTAGATCCAATGCAAGGGAGCTTAAGTCCGACCGCACGAGAAAAGGGGCCTCCAGATGTGCACCGTTGGAACGAAACAGCCAACTTTTGGCTATAACCTAAGTATACCATGGCCCTAGGGCCATTTCATCAATTTTGGGCCTATATAAGGACCTTAAACCCTCTCTCTCTCTCATTCCATACAAATTTGCAACCCTAGGAGAGAGAAGAAAGAGAAAAAGAAGAAGAAAGTGAGGAGAAGAGAGAGTGTGTGAGAGTTTGTTCCTGAGATTCGACCCACCCCTCCACGTGCTTAACCATCGCTGATGTATCGCTATACCGGCGATTCTGATTCCATTTTCGGGTAAGAAATCCTAACCCTAACCTATTTTAGGGATTCAAATAGAGCAGAGGGTGGAATAGCTAACCTATTTCATGTTATAGGTTGTCGTTGTGTCGTAGGCGAGGACTTAGTGTTTAAACTGAGTTCGTTACGGCTCTACCGGCGAAAGGTGTGGACTATAAATATTTAAGTTATGATTTTCAAGGCTTTCAATGTCAGTTAATGATTTATGACTGACTTGATTGCTATCATATGCTTAGATACGATGTTTACCGCGCTTTACACATATATAGGAACTATGTTGAATATAGCGTATTCCATGTGTTTGTTGATATGATTGAATGAGTATGGAATTTGGATTCGTACTTGCCATGATTATTCGTCGTGAATATATGGTTGTTATACTTGTGACAACTCCTTGGTGAAAGGATTTGCCCTAACACCTGTATAACGTCACATATGTTGAAGTGTGTAGTCTAAGTGCTTGTAAAAAAGTCTGAATGAATATGGAATTTGGACCTGTGCTTGCCATGATTATTAACTATGAAGATATGCTTGTTGTGTATGTGGCAACTCCTTTGTAAAAGGGCTTGCCAGGATATATGTTATAACTAATCTAATACATGTATGTTGAAATGTGTAGTCAAAGTGTTTGATAAAATGCCTGAATGAGGAAATGCTTGTTGAGATGTATTTAATGAGGGTGTTGAGATAGGATTCTCAATTGCCTTATCTATAGTTACAATTTCCCTCATGTAGCCTATCTCGCTATTTCGTGGTCTATGGATGAAATGCCTTGGTATGTTAACATGTGCCCTATGTGTTTGATAAAATGCTCAAATGAGTGTTGTACTTGGATTATTTGTTAAATGCTTATATGATTATCGCATGTCTCCATATGCTGCATTTGAATATGATTGGGACTACTACATAGTCCAGGCAATCGGTAACAATTCCTGGTTTAGTGGTCAAACTAGTCTCGTACATTGGATAAGTTCGGTGAATCCGAGTCGTACGATGATTGTCAACAGTGGTACCATGTCGACTAATTCAGCATACGCTTGTACCAATCAAACTTGTCAATTAACCCGATTAGCCTATTGTGTGTTTACCATGTATGGACACTACTGCTTGAACCTAAGGTACCAACTTACCAATGTAAAGACCCATTTAAGCTTGATACCACGATCCACTAAGACTCATCAGTCAGGCATGGTGGTATGGTACACCATGGTCGAGCTGTCGGCCTACGTTGGGGCGACGAGTCTCCCCATAGTGACCAGTGAGCAACCCAAACTCGTGAGCCGAATACGGTGGTATGGGACACTGTATTAAAGTTGTCGGCCTACACTGGCGTAGCCTGGCTGTGGTCCCTAGTCAGGTCGGTGACGAGCCTTCGAAAATAAACTGCCAGTTGGTAGGCCATTGGTGGATTGACCTCGAGTATGAAATAGGCCTACCCCGGTGCAGTTTGGTTGTGGTCTCCAGTCGGGTCGGTGACGAGCCTTCGAAAATAGACTGTCAGTTAGTAGGGCGTTGGAGGTAGTGACCTGAACTTGCCTATCGTATGTGATTAACTTGGACTGACGACCCTAAAATGAATCATTGTTTAGGAAATGATATAAGGGAGGTACTTAGCTTCCCAATCTTGCTGTATGAAAAGGTCTAATAAGAACTCGGTAATCACGTTCATGCACCGCATTGCATGTGCCTTTGGCGTTGGAGTTGAGCACTGTGGAAGGGGTACATGCCATGACCGTGAGATGAAGTTCGCAGAGGGAGTGCAGGTGAGGGCATACATCATTAATACATATCATCCTTGCATTAACCAGATTACTTAGGAATGTTTGATTATTGTTTTATCATTACTGCGTGACTGAATTGATATCATGTTAACCTTTGATTTATAGCTCCACTGAGTTGATCACTCACTCCCACATTCTGGGACGGTGTTTTAAAACACCAACCAGACCCTGTGTAGTTACAAATGATGGTGATGCTTACATAGGGAGTCGGACTTTTATGATGACGAGCAGGAGTTCTCCTATATACAACTCTCTAGCGGGTCTATGTAGACCTGGAGTTGCGTGACGGCGTTACAGGGTTTTGGATAGAGAACATTACACTTTCCGATTTGTACATTTTTTGAATTAAACTTATAATTATTTAACCTAGTGACATTCATACTCTGAGGGTTTGCCATTACTTTTGTACAGTTTATATACATATCACAGTCTTCCGCTAGCATACTTTAATTGCCTCTGGAGTATGATATGCTGTTTTGGTATAATCCCATTCATGTTTAGGGCACTAATATGAACAACATTTAATCATCACTATCTATGTTACATAAGTGATGCGTTGGAACTCGGGAGTTAAGTCTATGCTCGACCCCCAGTTTTTAGGGCGTTAGAAGTTGGTATCGGAACATGATTTAGATTAAACTGGACCTGGGTTATGGTCACTCGATGCACACTGACGTACTTTGACCTAAGAGGGTGCGATAAAACGTAGAAACAGTCATAGGATGCCCAGTTTCGCCAATCGAAGAAAGTGACCAAAATTGACCATTGGAAACCGGGCCCGTAGGGCTCTGTGATCATGTGAGATGGCCCCAAATCCCTTCAAGGCTGTCAATCAACAAGTTTAAACGAGGAATTGGTGCATTTTGCACTCAAAGAACTTGAAAAGTGTGAATATACGCGTGATGGGACCAGAAAACCCCTCAAACGGACTCCTGGGCTTAAACGGGACAAATCGGGGGATCTAGAGTGGACCCTGCACCCACACGGTACCCCGGGGGATGTCATCGCCCATGGGGTGAGGGCTCCCAAAGGTCCAGGGACCGGCGATGCCATCGCCCGATCGGTGAGGGCTCACCGGCCTCTCCAGCGACCTGGTGATGTCATTGTCGAATCGGCAAGGGCTCGCCGCCCACTTTATCCAGGCCTGTCGGGCCGTAGCGGGCCGGCGTCGGGCCAACCCCCAACATGTGTGGGGCCCACAGAATCATGTGGGAACCCCTCTTAAGAACTTCTTTGGCTTCATTTCTCCCATCCTCACTTTCCCAAGCCTTCCAATCCTCAAATCTTCACTTTTTCTTTCTCAAATCACCCCTCCAATCTTATTTTCTTCTTTCTTCTTCCATCATCTCCACCCCTCTCTCAAAATCCACCTTCTACAACCCCCATCTCCCTAAATCCCTCTCGTTTGGGTGCACCAACCCTCCTTTGTGCCTCAAAAACTTCAAGGTTCAACAACCCATTCTATCTTTCCCTTCTATCTCACTTCCATGGCTCTTTTTGAGCTCATGGCAGCCATCTTTTCGCATTCCATGCTTCTTTCTCCCATGGGAAGAAGAGGGCTTCCACGGATGAAGTCGGGCCTAACCGCCCTACTCCTTCAAGGAGGCTGCAAGCACAAGCATCGATCGGGAGATAAGGACAAAGCGGGATCTCGATCCTCAGTCTCCTCTCGAAAGAGCTCTATTAACGGACCTGTCACATGGAAGATTTGAAGGCCGTAGGGTTCTCTTTGAAGCTCACGTGGACGAGAGGCTCTTTGGGCAATATCTGGTGATGGACCGCCTGGTGGATGCTGGGTGGGGTCCCATATTTGAGGACAAGTCTCGTACGAATGCGAACACTGTCCGAGCCTTCTACGCACATATTCGAGAGCCAATGTTGGAACCTTTGCAGTTCAAATTTCCTATGGGAAGGCGAGAACTCACAGTCAATGCTGGCTTGATAGCCCAACTCATGGGGATACCGCTTGACAAAGTCCATGCTAGTGAGAAGAGCCTTAAGAGTGCACGTGAAAGGGATCACCGCACGTGATTCCTTTGTGGCCAACTAGCCCACTGGAATCCAAACAATAGCCTCCTAGCGTCCAATATGACCAACGACTTCCGCCTGCTCCACCACATCTTCACGCATAATGTGTATCCCAGGTGTAGCAATCGCAGCGAGTGCACGCATCTGATGGTAGACTTTCTGTATCGAGCTAGGCAGGGAGACAAGTTATGCCTGCCTACGTATGTACTACTATAGATAGTTCAGACCGCACGTTCTCCTAGGGCAACCACGTCACTCGCATTCGGCCGACCCATATGCAAGCTTGCTTGTGAATTTGGTTACAGACTTAGCTCAGAAAGGCTTGCGCTGATCCACTTCATTAACGACACTACGCTTAACAACATGAGTATTGGGCCACGACAACATCGAGCCCGATTTGATGGGTCCGGGGATGAGATAGAAGAGGGCTGTGAAGAGGAAGAAAATAGTGAAGAAGAGGTAGAAAGTAGTGAAGAAGAGGAAGAAAATGAAATAGAGGAAGGAGGTGGGGAAGAAGAGGAGGGGTCCCAAAACTTAGGTGGGAAGCCTCCTCCTGCTACCGAGAAAGACCGCCATGATCAGGCCGCCCTGGAAGCCCTCCTGGCTCAAATTGAAGAGAACCAGGCCGCTCTGAGACAAGAGGTCAATGAGAATCAAGCCTCCATGAAACATAAATTCAAGAAGGTGTCTCGCACCTTGAAAGCTATTCTGTGTTGTCTACAAGACAAGGGTGCTCCTCCTCCATCACCAGATTCTGACGACTAGTCCGATATTATAGTCGTCTTTAGGTCTTCTTGTTTTCTATGTTATAGCCTTGATAGGCTTAGTAGTATGGTAGAGTGGTTAGTATGTTTTAGTGGTCAAGAGCTTTGCTAGGTTAGCTCACATGCATTTTCTGTCATGATCCATGTAAGGCTACATCCCATGTATTGCAACGATTTTAGTTAAATGAAATGCATGAAGCTCCTTTTGTTATAGAATGTGTAAAATGCTTGACAAGTTGAGTAATGCTATGCTAAATCTTACACATGTTACACCCTATGTTGTATATGGGGAATGCCTCCGAAAACCCCTAGGAGTGCGACTCGTCTTGCACTTGACGGATTGATTGTTGGGGCACCTCCCCTGAACGGTAGCCATACGGACCCTAGCTTGGGCCAGGACTTTGAAACGATGCTGAGTTCATAGCCGGCCACTGGCCCCACTAATGAGCCTACACCTGTTGCACCACCGGTTCTAGATCAGAACCACGCGTCGACCTTGACGCCGCACGTGCCTCAGTCGACTCCCCCTACTGATAGGTTGGAGCAGATGATGCTCTTGATGTAGCAGCAGCAACAGTTTTTCACCACCATAGCAGGGGCCCTTGCCCAGAATATCAGTGTGGTTCCGCCTGCATCACCTACGCACCCTGCTGGGAACAAAATACCAATGGTCTTTTTGAGCGCTTCCAGCGTTTCCATCCTCCCACTTTTACGGGTACTCACAGACCAGAGGAGGCTGATTACAGGCTAGATCGCATCCCTAAGATGTTGAAGCCGCAAAACTGTACTGAGGAAGAACGAGTTGAGCTAGCCACCTATATGTTCGAGAAGGAGGCTAGTTTATGGTGGGACAACATCCTACAAACAGTTCCCACAGGACACGTGTGGACCTGGGACGCATTTGAGACACACTTCCATGGAAAGTACTTCCCTCTCACTTACCGTAATGAAAAGGAGGGTGAGTTTCTCCGCCTCCGACAGGGAGGAATGACTGTGTCAGAGTACGAGGACAAATTTACCGAGCTAGCCAGACACGCTCCTTTGATCCTAGCTGACGAGCCGATGAAAACGCGGCATTTTTCAGATAGGCTACGGCTCGATATCCGTGCTAAGATGAGGTGTGCTAGCATTCCCAATTACGCCGAGCTAGTCAACGTGTCTCTATGAGCCGAACAAGATGGAGACAGAGTTTCTCAGACACGTATCCCGATGGGCCCGAGGCCTCAGCTCGAATCACAGCACCGGCCAGTCCTAGGTAAGAGGCCACATGTAGACTCACCTCCCAAGCCCATGGCTCCGCCAACCCAGCAAAGGCGAGCAAAGCGTTGGCGTACATACTGCAACAAAGGGGGACACACTGACCCCTTCTGTTTTACTAAGATGAGAGACAACGGTCTCACGCCACCTCAGAAGATCGACCGTCAGCCGCCACGTGTTATAGCGACTCCACCTCAACGACCTATGACAGCGCAACCAAATCATCCTCAACAAGCCCGTGTGCATGTACTTGCAACTGAAGCACCTGAGTCAACAACTGTAACACCTTTGACCTTTGAGGTCACTGCCCACATTCAAGGTACACCTGTATTCCTGTTGGTAGACACTGGGTCTATTAAACCAAGTCATATGAAAGAATAGGCCTAACGAAGGAGTATTATACACATTATAAAAATAATATGGTAACTAGAGGTGACAAATATGTTGTAAATAATAGAAGGGTCGAAACAGAGAATTTCTACAATTTCGAGTTACCAAAAGACTAGCGATATCTTTTCATATTAAAGATTAGTATGTGGTGTCTATTTAGGAACTATTCATAATCATACTAGGAATTATCCTATGATTAAATTTGATTATACGTAAAGATATATATTTTTAGTTTTTTTTTTGTATAATTAAATTAGAACCCTTAGGTAGGATTGAGTTTCATAGTTTAATACTCCGTAAGCTCATGTTAGAGGCGAACTACAGTGAAATATTAGAAGTTTCTTATTCCCTCATAAATTCAAGATTTATACCATGTCGAGGAGATATCCCTCCTCTTTCCTTTCCAGCGGCCTTCTGTTGCCAACATTCCAAACCTCTGAAATATTTTAGAACTCTCGACTCTTCCTTCCCTCCCGAAGTCAATGAAACCGAAGTGCGATCTGCCCATAACCCCCTAGCCTTATAATCGAACTGGTGACATACAAATATAATTTTAGGAGATTGAAAACCCTTCTAGTATAGTCTTTTGACTACGAGCACCATGGAAGAACTTATTATCCACTAAGTTAAACATAGGTTAAATAATAACTCTCGTTAAACAAGACCCAAGGGACAACCTTGTAGACATGAGGCTTGAACCTCCTAATGAATTATAACACTCCTTAAATACTTAGGATGATCAGGTTTCAGAATTTCAGAACCATATCCCTATGAGGCATTCACGGCTTAACTTAATTCTCAATCCTGGGTGATTACCAAAGGACTCACTGCTTTGACGAGCAGAAGACCAGGATCCATCAGGATTAGGAAGGGATACAATGTGTTGTCTGCCTTGGTCAGGCGGGCAATCGACGTATCGGGTTTGAGCCCCACAACTGACTTTCCGTATTAGCCCAATCATAAAGGGTAAAACATACCACCCTTAGGAAAACTTTATCATCAAATACTTAGCACGATAATAATGATTTGGACATTTGTTTTCAAACTTTAAAGGTAGAAACTTTTAAGGGGGGTAGACCAATATGAACTAGGCTAATGTAGTTATTATATACCCTAACATGTACGTAAACCTTTACGTATTACCCTTAGGCAATTTCGGGGATGAAATTGTTCTTTAAGGGGGGTAGATTGTAACATCCCGAAAAAATTCGTACAAAGACCCGAGTACCACCTCAGGCAGAAATCAGTCAGGACCGAAACCTTTAGAAATTAGACGAGAATTAACTAAGTGTTAAACTAGATTAGCTGTGAAATTAGCTTGAATCACTTTAAATACGAACTGCAAGACCCAAAACATGCAGAACCGCTAATGCTACATTACCTAAAAACTTGGGATCAATCTCTAAACCCAGTTGCTCTCAGGAGCGCATTGAAACTCCGTATCGGACCTAGACCGCACGTCGAAAGTCCCATGGCCACAAAACTATACCATTGAGACCGCCTCACTGGACTTGACAACCATCTCAGAAATCAAGTCCTAACAGTATCCAGAAACGGACAACTTGAGCCCGGAGCGAAGTGTGTGAGAAACACGATATATTTTAAAAAATGAACTCAAACTTGAGTGAATTGAGTCGTTCACTTGCAGGCCAAATATAAAGATTCAGACCATTAGAATCTGACCCAATTACACCCTCGAATCAAGGAAAATTTCCAATACATGTCAGTATACTTTTGGCCCTGATCGAGTGTCGGTGACCATTGAACTAAAACTGGTCCGCCACGGTCGATCCGTAAATCCGATCGGACCGAAAACTTAACTCAACCTAGATCCAATGTCACGGAGCTTAAGTCCGACTGCACGTAGAAAAGGGGCCTCCAGATGTGCTCTGGATCGAAACAGCCAACTTTTGGCTATAACCTAAGTATACCATGGCACTGGAACCATTTCCATCAATTCTAGGCCTATATAAGGACCTTAAACCCTCTCTCTCTCTCTCATTCCATATGAATTTTCAACCCTAGGAGAGAGAAGAGAGAGAGAAAAGAGAAGAAGAAAGTGAGGAGAAGAGAGAGAGAGAGAGAGTGTGTGTGAGAGTTTGTTTTTGGGATTCGATCTCACCCCTTCACGTGCTTAATCATCGCTGTTGTATCGCTATACCGGCGATTCTGATTCCATTTTCAGGTAAGAAATCCTAACCCTAACCTGTTTTAGGGATTCAAATAGAGCAGACGGTGGAATAGCTAACCTATTTCATGTTATAGGTTGTCGTTGTGCCGTATGCGACGACTTAGCGTTTAAACTGAGTTCGTTACGGGTCTACTGGCGAAAGGTGCAGACTATAAACGTTTAGGTTATAGTTTTCAAGGCTTTCAATGTCAGTTAATGATTTATGACTGACTTGATTGCTATCACATGCTTAGATATGATGTTTCCCGCGCTTTACACATATATATGAACTATGTTGAATATAGAGTATTCCATGTGTTTGTTGATATGATTAAATGAGTATGGAATTTAGATTCGTACTTGCCATGATTCTTCATCGTGAATATATGGTTGTTATGCGTGTGACAACTCCTTGGTGAAAGGATTTGCCCTAACACCTGTTATAACCAACATACGTCACGTATGTTGAAGTGTGTAGTCTAAGTGCTTGTAAAAATGTCTGAATGAATATGGAATTTAGATATGTGCTTGCCATGATTATTAACTATGAAGATATGCTTGTTGTGTATGTGGCAACTCCTTTGTAAAAGGGCTTGCCAGGATATATGTTATAACTAGTCTAATATATGTATGTTGAAATGTGTGGTCTAAGTGTTTGATAAAATGCCTGAATGAGGAAATGCTTGTTGAGATGTATTTAATGAGGGTGTTGAGATAAGATTCTCAATTGCCTTATCTATAGTTACAATTTACCACATGTAACCTATCTCGCTATTTCGTGATTTATGGATGAAATGCCTTGGTATGTTAACATGTGCCCTATGTGTTTGATAAAATGCTCAAACGAGTGTTGTACTTGGATTGTTTGTTAAATGCCTATATGATTATCGCATGTCTCCATATGATGCATTTGAATAGGATTGGGACTACTACATAGTCCAGGCAATCGGTAACAATTCCTGATTTAGTGGCCGAACTAGTCTCGTCACATTGGATAAGTTCGATGAATCTGAGTCGTACGATGATTGTCGACAGTGGTACCATGTCGACTAATTCAGCATACGCTCCTACCAATCAAACTTGTCAATTAACCCAATTGGCCTATTGTGTGTTTACCATGTATGGACACTACTGCTTGAACCTAATGTACCAACTTACCAATGTAAAGACCCGTTTAACCTTGGTACCACGATCCACTAAGACTCATGAGCCGGGCATGGTAGTATAGGACACCGTGGTCGAGCTGTCGGCCTACGCCAGGGCGACGAGCCTCCCCGTAGTGACCAGTGAGCAACCCAAACTCGTGAGCTGAATACGGTGGTATAGGACAATATTCAAGCTGTCGGCCTACACTGGCGCAGCCTGGCTATTGTCCGTAGTCGGGTCGGTGACGAGCCTTTGAAAATAGACTGCCAGTTGGTAGAGGGTTGGTGTAGTGTCCTCGAGTATGAAATAGGCCAACCCCGGCGCAGCCTGCCTGTGGTCCCCAGTCGGGTCGGTGACGAGCATTCGAAAATAGACTGCAAGTTGGTAGGGTGTTGGTGGTAGTGACTTGAACTTGCCTATTGTATGTGATTAACTTGGACTGACGACCCTAAAATGGATCATTATTTGGGAAATGATATAAGGGAGGTACCTTAGCTTCCCAATCTTGCTGTATGAAAAGGTCTAATAAGAACTCGGTAATCATGTTCATGCACCGCATTGCATATGCCTTTGGCATTTGAGTTGAGCACTGTGGAAGGGGTGCATGCCGTGACCATGAGATGAAGTTCGCAAAGGGAGTACAGGCGAGGGCATACATCATTAATACATATCATCCTTGCATTAACCAGAGTACTTAGGAATGCTTGATTATATTGCTTTATCATTACTGCGTGACCGAATTGATAGCATATTAACCTTTGCTTTATCGCTCCACTAAGTTGATCACTCACTCCCACGTTCTGGGACGGTGTTTTAAAACACCAACCAGACCTTGTCGTAGTTGCAAATGATGGTGATGCTTACATAGCGGAGCCATACTTTTATGAGGACGAGGAGGAGTTCTCTTATATGCAACTCTCTGGCAGGTCTATGTAGACCTAGAGTTACGCTGACGGGGCTACAGGGTTTTGGATAGAGAACACTACACTTTCTGATTTTGTACATTTTTGAATTAAACTTGTAATTATTTAACCTAGTGACATTCATACTCTGAGGCTTGCCATTACTTTTGTATAGTTTATATACTTATCATAGTCTTCCGCTAGCGTACTTTAATTACCTCTGGAGTATGATATGTTGTTTTGGTATAATCTCATTCATGTTTAGGGCACTAATATGGACAACATTTAATCATCATTATCTATGTTACATAAGTGATGCGTTGGAACTCGGGAGTTGAGTCTATGCTCGACCCCCGATTTTCAGGGCGTTACACAAACATCACTGTGGGATCTAGCTAGCATCCCAACACAGAAACTTCCCATGAAAGGCTTGTGCAGTAAACCCCCCTTCCGAAAAATAGCCTAAACATGCACTATAACTTCTCACGGCCATGACTTTATGATTAGTCATCTATTACATGCATTCAATATGTTTTATTTTCTATATTTTTAAGGCTTTAAGAATCTGGTTTTCTTGTTTTGGTCTTTAACATTCACTTACATGTTTGAATAGATTTAGGTACACTTCAAATTTTATTTTATTTTTTCAATTTTTATTATTTTGGAAAAGTTTCCTATCTAACTTGGTTTACATTAGGTTATATAGTACGTTGTAAACAGTACTTCCATTCGTAATATCAGTTTTTTTTTTTTAGATATTAGAAGAAGACAGTGACTGTGGGGCCCAACTTGATGTATGTGTTGTATGTCCCATCTGTCCATCAGTTTCCCCTGCTCGTTTTAGGGCATGATCTAAAAAATAAAGCAGATTCAAATCACAAGTGGACCAAATAACGAGAAACAGTGGTCATTAACCATTAAAAATTTCTTGTGGGCCACAAAAGTTTTCAATCAAGTTGAGATTTGTGTTCCTTTCATCCAGGTCTGTGTGACTTTATGGTTGGACTATGGGAGAAGTATGGGCTGAGTCTGAGCTAGAGGTGTCTAAAAGATGGTTGTTTACCTCTTCTGAATCAGATAGTGGAGATGCCTTTCTATCGTCCTCATTCATAAATTTAACAAGTTTTTTCAACATCTTTTTATGATCCAATTAGTACATGATTCTCAACTGCCTATATAATGCAGTAAAGCTTTTAAGAAACTTTGATGATTTATCGCCTGGCTTATGTTGCGTACTCGTGCCTGTTTCAACATCATGTTATCTCAAATGGGGTTGATGTTGTCTGGTCTTGAATACTAATTCCAAGCTTTGTTTTGCAGCTTCTTTATAATCTCTTTCATCATGATCCCTTAATAGTTTGTCTTCTTCTTCTCTACTAAGTGTGGAGGGCTCTTCCTTTGCTTGACCCTTTCATTTATAATAGGCCCACTTTTATATTCTTTGGCTAGTTGTATTGGCTATAGGGAAATGGGTGGAAGCCTTTGTTTTTGAGTCAAGAATGGCTCGAAATAATTTCAGACTTCTTGAGGAGATGCTACATGGCACAGTGTCTCCTCCCCGACAAGCCAAATGTAATTTTAACCGATTTATTTTATTTACAAGTTATTTTCCATACAACTTACATTCCAACGTTATCTTTCCATCTTGAGAGTAGAATTGGGCTCCATAATCCCAAATATTTGATGATGGATCATCTTCCAATGACATATCTATAAGTGTGAATTTTGAAAGAAAGAATATTTAGTTAGGTTTGAAATTGTGGTAGGACCACTATTATAGAAGTATGAAAATATGTCCAAGTGTCCTAGAGGGGGGTGAATAGGACTTTTCAAAAATATTTGCTTGTAATAACATACAATGCCTAACTTTAACCAAGATAAGTAAGGCAAAGTAACTATATGGCTTTCAAGTCAATAGAGGGTCCAAACACATAAGCTACACGAGATTTATATGCAAAGCAACTAGCCTATGAAGATAGTGTATGTGAGAGTGTATGGGATGTGATTCTTATCAATGCTTAGACATGCATTTAATCATACATCATAAATAATCATTCAAAAGACAAGCATAATTAGATTAATGCACAAATAGCAATCCCAAACACAATCATATATAGTAGTTCAGGTACTTGCCTACTCCACTCCCGGCTGATGCACTCTCCTAGAGTGTACCAAATTTCACTATCTAATGGTTTTAAATCAGGTTAACCATGAACCTTCACAACCTACACAAGGCAACCTTAAATGCCTACACAAGGCGACAAGTCCTACACAAGGACACAATAAGAGCCTACACAAGGCAACACATGCTACACAAGGATAACGTATTCTCCCATCGAAGGCCTACGAAAGGTCTTACCGAGTTTGTCGCTCAAACTCTGAATCCCAATCCTACATAAGGAAAGGGCCTCAGACTTAACGGACTCTGTATACTTACAAATAAGTGAGTGAGCCCCTTTCTCTCACAATCTGAAGATGATCTTCTTTATTGATGAAGAGTTTTCATCTCTCTTGAACCGCAACCGCTTATGATGCTTTAAGCAATGCTCCGAGGTTGTGAAGTTTAGGGTTTGGTACGATCTTCTCTATAAAATGATATGAATTAAATACCTAGAGAAGATTCCCATGAGCTAAGCATTTAAGAGTTCCAGCACAATGATTTACCATTAAAGAGTGCTACTAGAAACTCAATGAATACTAGAGTTTATAATTCAATCCAAGTAAATAGATGACAATAAATGCATGTGCTATGGATTGAATGATGAACTCTTATGGGAAAGAAGGCTTGACGATGAGGGTATAATCAATCACAATAACTCTCTCAATTCTTCCTTCTTACTCATACTCATCTTTCAAAAAGCAACCCATGAGTATATATAAAGTTGAATCCCAACGGTAAAAAAACAGACAAAAATCCTGACATTGTCGATGCTATCGAAGGGTCTTCGATTCCATTGAAATTTGATTTCGATGTCATCAAGCCTTCTTTGATTGCATCGACTACCTACACAAATATTCAGTTGGGTGTAGGTTAGATTATGTTCGTTCTTATCGAGCACCCTTCAATTTCATCAATGTGCACTTCGATGTCATTGAGAGGAGTTTCAATCCCATCAAATTTTCTTTTAGAAAAATTACCCTTGGTTGCTAGAAGGTTTTGTCCCTAATTTTTGATACAATCGATCATCCTTCGATGCTATCCAATTTTGAAGTTCGATGACATCGAAGAGTCTTCACTGAAATTGAAAATGTTTAATATTTCTTGATAGCTTGCTAGACAAAACTAGTCTTGAATTTCGTTGTAATCAAACAGTCTTCAATGTCATCGATAACTTACTCTCAATGTGATCGAACATGATTCGATTACATCGAGGAACACTTATAGAGTATTTTCTTTGTAGAGAGAGTGCCCTTAGTCAATTCAATCGAAGTGGGTTCGATGCTATCAAAATTTGAATTTCAATGTCATCGAACTCTATTCGACATAATCAACAATACCCAGCAGAAGATCATTTTGTTGCTAGACTGTATGGGCCTATTTTTTTATGCAATCAAACCATGTTTGATAGGATCGAAAATGTCCATACCTTCTGAGCATTGATAGCCTCTATTTCTCCTGCATTTTTTATGCAATCAAACCATATTGATGTAATCATGATTTTTCCTGTATAGTTCATGTTTATTCCTCTAATACTTTAAGTGACCAAAACTAAGCTTACCAAGGATAAGATGTGGGTAAGACTAAGTTTAATTTGGGGTCATATACCTCAAGGGTTTGGTTAGGGAGGTGAGGCTTTGTTTACATGTATGGATTGCTCAAACTTCTTCATGGTTGAGTTCTTGATCTTGTAATCTTTAGCTTGGGGCTCACTTATAAAACTAACTTAACACTCACGTAATTTGACAAACCAAGGCACTTTCAAGGCTGTGAAAACATAAATAATTAATAGATGAAAATAAACAAATGCAACCAACCAACCATATGAGATTTAAGCAACATTAAGTCATTTAAAAGTATAAACGAAAAGATAAAAAATATTTTTTTAAAAAAATATTAAAATAGATAAAATATCCATCCACCCATCAAATATAACAATTCAAGTCCACAAATAATAATTGTTAAATCTTTGTAAGTAAATGCAGGGGAAATAGAAGGTATCGTAGTATTCTACTTCATGCAATTGTTATAGGTATTGTCAGATGAGGGTCAAATATTGCATATTAGACCCTAATTATTACTCAATTTTGCGAACATGATACTGTTTAATGGCCTATTTTAATCGTGTTTGTGATGCAGGGTGTATTTAGGAGCCTGGACTGAAAAAGGGTACTAAAAGCATGGATTTGACGCTCATAAGTCACCAAGGTAAGGGATGGACTCCAGGGGACCGATATTGAAGAATTTACATGCCCGGGATTCAAGAAAATCCCGTACTTCATACTAAAGGGGCCTAAAAGCCAGCCAGAATGGAAGATCACAGGGTTCCCACCATCCGTTTGGTTCAAAACTTAGTATTTGGCCTGAGGACCATAAATTAATCATACACATCAAAATTCAGCCATTAGAACTCTGTGAAAATGGCCCAACGGATAGATCAGCCGACAAATTGTCCATCTAGGGCCCACCTGATATCTGAATGTGCTTCAATTTTGATTGTAACCCCTTAAATGAGGTGGTAAAACCAACAAACGGATCAGATTTCTCACATACATCAAGGTGGGACCCACTTTACGTGAGTGGAGTGCACAGGAAGCTGTGCACTCACAGTGCACTGAACCGAGTACAGCGGTCAAACGACCGCACAATTCCAAAACAGAGCAGGAGGACTCTCTATTTTCTCTAACACCTGGTCGTCCACAGGATGATTGGTGGGCCATCAAGACGAACCCAGACGAACCCATTCGAAGCTCAAGGTCAGTCTGACCACAGCCTAGAGGAGGAGATTGGAAAAGAAGCGGCGAGTACACCTTCCAATCAGTCGAGCGTAGGATGGACGGCACCAAGGCCCCACAAATCTGATCCGTAATAGGTCATACTAGATCAAAATGATGAGAAAAATCTAATGGACAGAGTTGATCTTTCCAACACAAGCAAACATGGGCCCCACCAGTAAAGCAGAATTGGTTTTCAACATGGATTACGCAGTAACAGCGTCCGCAAGAGACCGGGACGATCTGGGCCGTTTTACATTCGTGGCTAGGATCGGACCGTCGATCCTAGCCGTTCAGATCACTTCCCTAGGACGACCGATCACTCCCACGAAGCCTATCCGGATCAAATTTGAAATGGACTGTTTATTTTCTGTATCTGCGAGTTGCTGCGCAAGGAAGTTTCCAAATTTACTAACTATTGCGTAAAAGCTACGCACCGCCTCTTTGTACGGAAGTTCCTTATGCACTGACACATCCTCACCGACCGACCATGGCATCTATAAAGAGACAAGAAAGAAGAGAGAAAGGGGCATTCAATTTCCCCTGTACGTCAGTGAGAGAGATAGAGAGAGAGAGAGAGAGAGAGTTGGAGAGAGTTTTGTTTGAGTTTTATTTGTTTAATTACTTTTTTTATTATTTTTTTTAGAGATCTAGTCCCATCATGTTGGGCTAAACCTCTTAGCTAGGGCTAAGAGGTGAAGCTTGTGGCATGATGGGAAGATTTTACGGCTTGGATTATGTTAGTTAAACTACTTTGATGTTAGTTTGATTATAAGGAATTGCCTGTAGTTTTTAATGGTTTGTTGTTACTTACATTACAATAGATCTACGATGGCTTTAAGTAATTCATTTTCACTATTCTGATTATGCGGTTAGGAAGCCCTATTGTTCCATCGCCCCTTGGACATGGTTGAGTGATGGAATCCTTCCTAACATTCATACATCTTCTGATTGGTTGTGGATTGGTTTAGTTCTGCTGTTTACTTTGTCTCATGGGCATAGTTTTGTGATGGAATCAACTCTAATTCTCATACCCTTCATCTCTTTGAAAACTAGATCAAAGAAAGTTCAGATCGAGCTTTAGTGATATATCTTCCAACTAGATAAAGATGGGACTCGAAATCCAATTGAGTTCATGAATCAATCGTAGATCTCCCTGATCTCTACAAGTGGATCCTTGGCACCCTAGTTTCCTACCTTTCATTACTACAAGTTTTAGATTAATATTTTCACCATTATTCCCTCATATTCACTTGGTTTAGATTCCATCTTAGTCTAGTTCTAGTTCTAGTTAGTTTCAGATTACGTACAAGGTTAGTCCATGTGGATTCGACCTCGGTCTTACCGAGATTATTACTACATCACAACCCTATACTTGGGGGGTGAACACTGTCTCATCTTGCTTCTCACTTATTTCTTCCTTGAACTCCTCATCAATAAATTTGCATTTCCCTAGATAGAAAGCAGCCAATCATATGTACAAATGAGCGCTTTAACTGATTCCAGTGTAAGTGAGCTTCGATACTTGTTCATGACCCTACTCTCCATGCTAAAAGTAGATTCTGACATTATGGTTGAAATTGGAATTGACAATATGTCTCGTGCCATCAATGATAGCACAAGGTACTGTGATTCACGAGCTTTCGACTTTCACTAGTCTAAAATATCAAATTCTTCGACTTTGTACTTTACAGGTGACTCCTTGAGATAGTGGTCAAGTTATGTTTGGGTTGTTTGCATTTTGGTTTCAACTTGTGCCATGAAAGATATGAAATCATCGATTGTGTTTCATTGTGCAACAACACTTGAACTAGAACCCACTTAAGGAATCTGACCTGCAATATTATCTTTTGCGGCCCCGAAAGTTTCTACATAGAAATTGTACAGATCTCCGACTGCATCATGAATCTTATCAACCTCAATGTCACTCTTCTCCCCATATAACTTTTTAAAAATGAATATAATCATGAATATCTTTTATCGAGGATCAAGAACGATTGTAACGGCCATTACTAAACTGCACTCAGACCAATACCTTTTTTTTGTTAGCTTGTTAGTACACAACAGTTTCGGTTCACACTTCACTGTTAGCCACCCCCACTAGGGATCAATACCAAGACCTTAGTGTTGAAACAAGTTATCTTTCACTCAGTCTACCACTTGAGTTATGGATTAGGGTGTCACTCAGACCAATATGTATGCAATTAAAGTTTCATAAGTATTGGTCTGTAATAAGTATCATCACAGACCAATACTTATGAAACTTTAATTGCACACCCATAGTCATTATTTGTATAGCTTCAGTGCAAGACATCCTTTACTCTCAAAAGTTCTAGCAAAAATATATTTATTATTGGATACTTGCTTCATGAAAAGATCTTCGTTGTGTCGTAAAAAAATGAAAGAAACTTGTGAAATGCTTCAACTCTTATCTAATCATCATTAGAAGGCAACCACTGATGCGTACTATCATGCTTCACATAGTTAGAGAATACATCTCTAAAATCTATCATTGAATCCAACATTTATTAAGTTGAATTCCAACGTGTCATGACATCTAATTTCATTGTTATCCGAGATGAAAAATTCAACCGTTTCAAGATCTTATTCCATGTATTTAATCACGAAGGTGACCCCCATATCTACTTCACACTCTCTTATGTTCTTGATCGCTGGTTCAATTATTTTAAGCCTATCTTGCACAATCAAGTTTAGGTGTAGGCACACCTAACATAAAGTATTTTCTCACAGAAATACAAGTCACTAGTGGCCCAAACTAGTTCCGCAAAATCATTATCATATTATCGTTTGCAGAAGCATTGTCTAAAGTTATTGAGGAGATTTTCTTCTCAATGACCCAATCCACAAGGCATTTGTAGATGCAATCTGAAATCATCAAACCAGTATGCGTAGGCGCAAGATAGTAGAAGTTATAACTCTTTTGCAGAGCCTCCATTCGACATCAATGTAGTGGGTATTTAATGACATATACCCCTTTCATTGAGTGGATGTCGTCTACAAATATGATGTCAGGTTAATTCAGAAAACAGATGCAAACTATCCTTTCAACTTCGCCTTCTCGCTTGCATACATCTTCATGCACACTCTCTTTCTTGTTGTACAGGAGACTTTGTATCTGCAGCCTTCAGCTAATTCGATAAAAGATTAAATCTTTACCATACGAAATGGTTTTGCATTTGTAATAATAAATATGGCTATCAACTCATTCACATATATGATCCATGTTATATTTATAGGTGGATAAGGTACCTTGCGATGAATCAACCAAATATTGGGTCAATGAAAGTGCTTGTTGGCTTGATGTCTGGCTTCTCACTTTTTAATGACACTTCAATAGGTTTATCTTCAGAGTTATGGTCAACTCATCTACTTATTTAGCATATTGAGCTTTGCGGTACTTGCACTGTATCTTTACTGTGTCGTTCTTTAGGGTTACTTCTTCAAAAAAAATCCCACACTATCGATCTTTCTTCCCTTTTACTAAACTCTGCGAGGTACTAATCTCAATGGAAACTTCTTCTCCTTGTAGACCTAATCCTTCATCTAAAATCATCGGCGAAGTGACAGACGGACACGAATTGCGTCTTACCCCGTCTAGACAATAATTCGTCTAGGCATGGCTCTGTGGGGCCCACCATAATGTAAGTGTTTTATCCATGCCATTCATCACTTTTCTCGTGTCATTTTAAGGCATGAGACAAAAAATGAAGTAGATCCAAAGCTCTAATGGACCACACCAAAGGAAGCTGCAGTGGTAATGACACCCACCGTTGAAACCTTTTTAAGGGCCACCGTGATGGTCTTTTACGTTCCAACCTATTCATAAGGTCATGTAGATGTGGATGAAGATAAAACACAAATATAACTTTATCTGAGACTTCTCCAGCTCCCAAGCAGTTATTAATGGTGGACGTTCAATCCCCACTTTGTGGTCCACTTAAGCCTTGGACCTGCCTCAAAAACTATGAACGGTGTGAATGAAACGCGGTGGACCCCATAGAACCTTGCCCGGACATATTACCGTTCGGGCGGGGGTAGGAAGCAATCCATGTCCATGACAGACAAACTGCCAAGGGTATTGGGAATTTTCTCTACTAGTCATCTACTAATTGAAAGATACTAAATACTAGACTAGCACTAGAAAGCTTTAAAAATATATACTAAACCCTAAATTAGTCATTCATCGACGGTTGGATAGATTGTAATACTTTCATATTTATATTTAAATGCTCATGCCGAAATTTCAGCTGCATCTCCCCATGTCTCTTTAGATAAGTTGATCTTCCATTTCATAATGTGCCAAATATCCAAGCAATATGAAGATATTTGATATAGGAAATAAAAAGGAAGAAATATATCTAAAGAGAAATGGAGAGATGGAGCGCAGAACAGGCATGAGCATTTAAATAGGTTATATAAAAGTATACTAACTATCTAACCTTGAACTGTCCAAAATGGGACAATTTGAGTGGTTTTTATAACGTCAAAAAAAAAATATATCCATGCCCTGCCACATAAAAATCCTTAAATGAGCAACTAATTGTCTAATTCACAAAAATAAACTACATTAGGCTAACTGGCTAATGCACAATAATAAACTAAGCAAAAAACAATGTAATCCATAATTCATAAAAATAAACCACTAAGGGCGTGTTTGGACGGGCAAGGTGGATTGTATTAGGTTGTATTAGGGTGGATTGGAAGGAGCAATCCCGGGATTTGGCCGGGCATGCCAAACAGGCCGAAGTTGGATATAGCAATCCCATGGGATTGCCAGCAATCCACTGACATCACCATCATTGCCTTGAAATCCACCCAACCCACCAATCCCTCCTAATCCCAACTTTTTGCCTGGGACATGTTTGGATAGCCAGAGCAATCCCAAGATTGGCCGGTGTAATCCCGGGATTGGCCAGGTGAGCCAAACATACTCGTGGTGAGTTCCCTGGATATAGCAATCCCATTGGATTGGCACCAATCCACTGACAGAGCCATCATTACTTTCCATTCACCCTAATACAATCCAATCCCATGGGATTGGCCCATCCAAACACGCCCTAATTGTCTATTTCAAAAAATAAAACACATTAAGCTAACTTTCGATGCACAATAATAAGTTAAGCAATAAGGGGTTGGGGGAATGAGGATTTAGGTTTAGGTTTAGCCATTTAGGGTTTAGGTTTATGGTTTAGGGATTAGGTTTAAGGATTAGGTTTAGGGTTTAGGGTTTAGGGCTTAGGTTTATGGTTTAGAAATTAGGTTTAGCCGTTTAGGTATTAGGTTTAGGGTTTAGGGTTTGGAATTATGGTTTAGGATTTAGGGTTTAGGTTTTAGGTTTTAGGTTTAGTGTTTAGGGTTTAGGTTTTAGGTATAGAGTTTAGGGTTTAGGGTTTAGGGTTTAGGATTTGGGTTTAGGCTTTAGGCTTTAGGTTTAGGGTTTAGGATTTAGAAATAGCTCAACCCGAGCTAGCCCGAACACACCCATGCCCAGCCCGGTCGCACCCGAGCCAACTCGAATGCACCAGATCTAGCCCAGTTGCACCAAGCCAGCCTAGAATACCACACCCATCTCGATAGCACCCGAGCCTATCCGGACGCACCACTGCCAGTTCAGATACACCCAACCCATTCCAATTTCGATATTCAACCCTACCCAACCCTAATTTCACAAAAACCCCAAATTAGAAATGAATAGATGAAAATCATGAAAATATAAATATAAAATAATAATAATAATAACATTGATTAAACACTAGAGAGTTAGCCAGCTGGGTGGGAGGAGGGTGGCCTAGTGATGGTGGGTGGCCGTAAGCTCGAAAGAGGAGGAGAGAGAGGGAAAGAGAGAGGTCGGTGACTCGGGTCAGGTTCAAGCGACAGCGTGCGGTGGGTAGTGGTGGGTAGGTTAGAGGTATATATATATATATATATATATATATATATATATATATATATATATATATATATATATATATATATTGTACCCAAAGCCGAGTCCATTCAGGTTGCAGATCGTTCGAGTCAAAACTGAGTTAGATTTTGAGTCGAGTCTAAGTTAATGGGCGACCTGGACTCGACTCGGTTTGAGTTTGGATTGCACAAGTCTACTTGGTTTAGATCGACTCACCCACTCAATTCGGGTCTGAACGTGTCAGATGAGTCGAGTCCGCCGAGTAGACTAGTCCATGCCCAGTTCTAGTAGTACCGAGACCAAGGTACCGAAGTGCTTTCCTTTCCATTTTTCTAAAATATTTTTTTAACGTTTTTATCAACCTAAAATCTCCATATTGCTTCACTTTCTGCACAGCCTACGGTGGTGTGAATGAGAAATCTTCTCCGTCCATCAAATGTGCATATAGATGTTAGGCCCTAGGGAAAAGGATCAGCCAGATTCACAACTATGGTTGGCCACACCATAGGGGAAAATGGGGAGGGGATGCCAACCATTGTTTTGGTGTGGGGCCAACAATGGTGTGTATCGTCCATCCAACCCGCTTATAAGGCGAGCCTCACCAGGACGAAGGGACAAGCCAAATATCAGCTTGACGTACAACTCATGCAGCCCACACTGTATGAACGTAAAAAGTTTTTATGAGTTATTTTTACATTGTTTACCCTTGTGTGGCCCACCTAATTTTGGGATGGATGTAATTTTTTTCTTTTTACGATTAACATGATAGGATCATACGATCAATGGAGTGGATTTCACACACGCATCACTTACGGGCCCCACAGAGCTTGGTAGTTGTAAGATACAACCGTGCATGTGCACTCACAGAAATGGCCACATTCAACTGCTACTGACTTGGGACGCGGTTTTTCTAGTGACCCCAAGCTCTGTGGGCCCCACCATGATGTATGTATTTTATCCACGCCGTCCACCCATTTTCCAGTTCATTTTACGGCATGGGCCAAAAAATGAAGCAGATCCAAATCTCAGGTGGACACGCCACAGGAAAATAGTGTTGATTGAACGTCCACCATTAAAAACTTCCTAGGGCCCACCGTGATATTTATTTGCCATCAAACCTGTTGATAAGGTCACACAGACCTGGATGAAGGCAAAAACAAATATCAGCTTATCCAAAACTTATGTGGCCCCAAGAAGTTTTCAACGGTAAGCATTCAATTCCCACTGTTTCCTGTCGTATGGTCCACCTGAGATTTGGATCTGCCTCATTTTTGGGGCCTTGCCTTAAAATGAGATGGAAAAATGGATGGACGGCGTGGATAAAACACATAAATCATGATGGGGTCCATATTGCTTTGACATCAGCTATCTGGCTGGTGTTGGGGTCGCTGGCCAAACCACGTCTACTGACTTGGGCCATTTTCCATCCAATGTAGGCCCATCAGATCAATGGCCTTGATTACTACACCACGGTTCACTTTAACGGACTCGATGCCTGATCACATGTTTAGAATCCAAGACATAATCCAATGGGGGCCCACAATGGATGGAATATGCTGGAAAATTCAACTGGATCAGAGATTCTAACCCTTCAATCAAAAGGCCTACAAATGGACGGTTAAGAAGACAACACATCATTGGCCCACATTAACCTGATAAAAAAAATAATAACACAGGGATGGCAACGGCCGAGTCTGGGCCAGCTTAGGGTCCACCAAGAAGTTGAGCCCAGCTCTGGCGTGTGTAGTAATTGGCACTCTGATTTCAGGCTCACACGGCCTAAGTATAATATTTTCCAAAAACCCAGACCCTGGCCCGACCTTATCAACGGCTATCAAAGGGATGATCTTGACTAAGGCCCATGGCCCATAGTCTGTAAGCTAAGCACTAGATCAACCATTGGAAATTTCAGCGGGCCACGATTCGGGCTCAGTCTAGGCCTTGAATAGACATGTTGTTTCAAGCCTAAGCCTGGTCCATTTATTTTGGGCCCAAAAAGCCACGGCCCACCGGATGGACAACCCCAACTCATAGACAGCCCTAGCCTGACATGGTGGACATCAGTACCATTAAATGGTGGGCCACCATAAGGTTACACATCTAGAAAATCAGGTTAATCCACACAATATGTGGGCCTTACCTTAAGGTTATGTGGCCCACCTTAAGGTTACCCTTTTAGAAAATGGGACTGTGCAACTTGTATTGGACATCCGTACCATGAAAATGGTGGGCCCACCATAAGGGTACACTTTTAGAAAATCGGGATAATCCCACATTAGGTATGCCTTGTATCTTCATTTAGACTATGTATCGAAGTGGTGTTGTACAATCTTTTCATACCATGAATTGGTGGGCCCACCATAAGGTTACACTTCTAGAAAATCAGGCTAATCCACATACTAGGTGGACCTTGTCTCTCGAGTCAGACTGAGTTACACTTTTCGAATTACACGTGGCAAGTGGTGCCTTACCATATGACATCCTCACCCTGAAATGGTGGCCCACCGTAAGGTTACACCTTTTAGAAAATCAGGCTTGTCAACATGCTGGGTAGATGACGTAGGGAAGGACCTGATGAGGTCGATCACTGTGTTCCTCGATCGGTGAACACATTGAATCACGGGGGGTACTATTGAATTTATAAGAGAAAATTCTTGAATCTGTTAAAGATATAAAACTTTTTAAGAAATTTAATTGATATATGCCTTTGAAAAATATGAGTTTAGTATACTTAAATAACCCTAAATAGATTCTAAAACATAATAAAAAAGCCATAATTAGAAATAAATTTTAAAAACGTAAAAATTTCCACTGTCTGTCAACATGTCATCAATCCGTAGAGTCGACAAGCCGAAATGGTTCAAAAATATACAAAGATTAAAATTGGAAATTATGTTCGACCTGTCGACCTAATCTGTCAACCTGTCGAACAGTATTTCGACCTGTCGACCTGTCGAACAGTATTTCACTCTGTCAATGGATCTGTCAACTTGTCTAAACTAGTAGAAATCAGCCAGCATGTAATTTGGAATTTTCTGTCGGGATTTCAACCTGTCGACCCAATTGACCAATCGGTCGAACTATGCTGAATTTTGTTGATTTCTCTTTGGGCTATTTCCAATCCATGTCTGTTAGGAATGTGCTTGATCCACGTCTTACACCAGACCCTTCACTTGAAAAAAAAAAAATAAATAAATAAAATCATCCTCAAGTTTGGTTCATGATACATGTTTAACTTCCTCGAGATCTTCAACTTCGAGTGCCGACATTTATTAGTCTCTTCCTTGTACTCTGCAATGGCTTTCTTTGATTTTTCCTGGATATCAGCATGAATATTTGCTACCCGAACTGCCATATTCTCTGCTGCAACACTCATTTCAGGTAGTTTAGGCAATGGAAACAAGTCGAGTGCAGGTTTGGGAACTCTGGCATACACAACCTCAAATTGGGCCTGGTCGGTAGATTGATTCTTCATGTTGTTGAAGACAAACTCAACTTGAGAAAGACAAATCTCCTGCAACACTAGCTTTACATCTTTTAGAATGTTCCCGGACTTCACATCCGCGTTCTTTACTACTAATGTCATTATCACTCCCATCTCCTCATGGTGTTTGATGAAATCTTGTTCATTCACGAGAGATTGTTCGTCCACTTTAGAAGTATTTGGTTAGTCTTTTGTTTCCACAAGGGCCACACGTGTGTTACTGACGAATCCGGTGGCCTGTCGCAACTCCATCTCAACCAGGTCGACTTATGTCAACAAACAATAGAATTTCTCTACACAACCACTCCTTGATCGGCTATCCTCACCTCTCGCCGACAAACAATGGGACTTCTCAGCATAACCCATCACCAATTCTCTACCACACCAATAATTTTGGTATTGTTGAAACAATACCTTATGTGAGACCCACCCGAATTCGCATGTGTGCATGTGTGTGTGTGTGTGAGTATGCATCTCGTTCATCTTAGTCTCGCAGTCCTACCGGTCGAATCCCGGCGACCCGCGACCTTCGGGTAGTGTTTGCGGTCGTCCTTGAGTTCGGTCACATTGACCCAATTCGGATTAGACCGAAACCTATGCCATCTTGTACGCATCGTTATCGCGGTTCCGATGCCGCGTCCCGTGCGTCCATCCGAGTTGTAGATCAAAAGTTGAAGGTGCGCATCATTTTGAACCTTTGATCATGTTTGTGGACCCCACCTAGTAGGGTGTACACGTTTTCCCATGGGGCCCACCCTAATGCACTTTCTCCCATAAAAGCTACCCTAGCTAGCTACCTAGCCTATCATGCCTAGCACCTAACCTATCATAGCCTAGCCTAGGCTACCTTTTCTAGAGAAATAATCATGTGCTTTGGGCTTCACCCCCCATGCACCATCATGACCTTACTCTTCCCTAGCCAAGATATACACCTCTCTCTCTCTCTCTCTCTCTCTCTCTCTCTCTCTCTCTCTCTCTCTCTCTCTCTCATTCTCTCATTCCCTCCTCCATTGCCAAAAACGTCCCCAAGCTCCCTCCACTCCAGCTACCTTCTTCCCTATTTCCCCCTCCATTTAACCCTTAAAATCTCATCTACACCTTTGAATCTTCTCCCCTTGAAGCCTAGAACACTACCCTTGGAGTTTTGAAGGCATCTTTGGAGGTGGGTGCTCTTCTTGGCTTCTTCTCTCTTTCTTCTCCTTTCTATCTTTTTCTTGCATGCATGGAAGCATGTAGGACCTACCAATCCATGGTGGAGGTCCTACTTGGCTCCTAGGATGGAGGTCATGGGCCTAGATCTTACTCATTCCTTCCATGGTGGGCCATTCTTCATGAACCCACCATGATGTACTTCCTCTTCATTCTAGCATTTCATAAGCCATTTAGGCCTTTGCATGCATAGCGGGGAAAGGTGTCCCCACCCTCCAGCAACTTTTTTTGATGTATAGTACCTTGCATGTAACATATGCACATAGTGGATGGCATTGATTATAGTGTGGAAGGTACATTAGTAGCGGGACCTTCCACCAATGGTCGGATCACTCTCCTTCTCTCTCCCTTTCTCTCATTTTTATCCTATTTATTTCTAATGATGTGTGGCCCACTAAGAAGGTCAGTAACATCTCAGATCCAGCAGGGAGATGGGACGTCCCAACCGACCTTGTTGGACGTCCGGGCCCACCATGCATGCATGGGTGGCCTCCAAACTTGATTTTTCATGGAGATTTTAATGCACTAATGGATCTGAAATTTTACCAACCCATTAAGGTGGACCCCACTTGATGAATCAGGGCAATAAGCCCTTGGAATAATTTATATGGGCTGAAATATGGACAGCATGTGTTGCTGTCCAGATTTCAGGCCCAGTTTGAGCATGACTTTTGAGCTAATGTTTGGATCTATTTGCATGCCTTTTCTCCCAAATTTCTTTAGGGGTTTTGTAATGTGTGGACCCCACTTTGATGTGGTATAGGGCCCACACCCTACCTCCCATGTTTGAGGCCCATGGGTTGGGTCAAAGATGGCTAACTGTTCAGAAATTTCTGGACGGTTCAGCAATATAGTATAGAGGAAAACACTATATTCACCTAACTTTCTGGAAGAAGTGAGCCACCCCAGTGGACCTCACTTGTTGTCCAGATGTAGGTCAACCTTTTCCCCTAAATTTCCAAGGGTTTGGGTGGGTCCAGGCCCACTCCATGTGGTCCCAAACATAGGGACAATTATGATTCCAGCAACATTTCACCTGGGATAGATTGTAATTCCGAATTTAATTAAAATACTTCTGGGTATCCAAAAATCATGAAAATTTACAGAAGGGTGACCTACCCATGGTAGGACCAACCTACCAATTTTAGGGCCAACAGACCCCTGTACACACCGTGGCAAGGACTGGACTGGCCCACTATGTTGGGACGTCTAGGACAACCAGATTTTCTGAACACACTGTTTTCTTTAAATTAATTAAAATACTTTTGAGTATCCAAAAATCATGAAATTTTGTGGAGGTGTGGCCCACCCATGGAAGTACTAACCTGCAAACTTTCAGGGCCAACTGGCCCCTGTACCATCCGTGGTGCGGTCTGGAGTGGCCCACCGTCTAGTGCGTCCAACCTTGGCTGGCCGACCAGGCCACTTTGTGGGCCCATCTTAATATATTTTATATCCCACCGTTCATCCATGTGGGGTCCATAGGGGACTTGATCATCCTACCCTTCAGTAGATTCCAATTGGAGCCCATTGGATGAGTTACTGGGCCAAATATCCAGGCCCATAAGGCTGCCTACACATGGGACACCCAGCGCATTGGGCTACTGTTGGACGTCCAGTCCAGCAGCATGGCTCATTTGATTTATGTGTTTCATCTACTCTCTTCATCTGGTGGACCCCCCTGTGACATCTATGGGTCACCAGAAACTAAAATAAACATATAATTTAATTAATTTTGAATTTCCAGTAATGTCAGATTGTGGGTAGGCTGGAATTTCAGCAATAGGACCATGGTTGCTGCCCATGAATGGATGTTTTGGGGCAGCATAGTCCACCAAATTTGGGGATATTGTTACATATATCTTGCCCCATTTTAATTAGATTTTTGGGCTTCATTAGTGTATATTTAAAGGCCCATTCCAATTGGATTCTTATTGGAATAGTCTTCTAGTTAATTATTGGGCCTTATAGCCTTGGTTGGGCTAGAACTTCTGATAGGCCCATTGGACCCTTGGGGCCTATATTTATCATGCCATTGTGATGGGTTTTATGGGCCAAATACTCAAGTAGTTGGGCCCTTGCTTGCCCACTAAAATAAATCCATACTTGGGCCGAGATGTGAGGCCCAACTTACTTGTGTTAACTATAAGAATTACCCATATGATGGAATAATGGGCTGCTCATTAGGCCCGCCACAATGAGTGGACCGATGACCTTTATGGTTGGGCCCAAACCTTGCTTGCGGGCCCACCGTGCTGCTTATGCATTGGGCTTAGGGTATGGCCCACTAGGCCATGGATTGTTTAGGTCATGGACTTTACTTTATATGCATAGCGGGCTACCTTTTGGGACCCAGTTGAGGTTTGATGTCCTCCTTGGAGGCCCTAAGGTAGGCCCATAGAGTCCTCATAGGTGGTTGAAGGCCCACCTTAGACCTTGTTAGGACTGTTTTCTCCTTGAGGCTTTGTGACTATCTTAGCTTATGGGTCATCACAAAGTATTGGACCCCCACTAGAGGACTTTACTTCTCATTATAGCACTTATCTATATACCTAGACCTTGTCCCTCCTTGGGAAGGAGGAATATATTCTACAGATAACGCACTTACATCATTGTGACCCATATGCATCATCTGTGTGAATCGATTTCATTGTGTGGTGGTCATAGAGGGATGGAGTTTCTCCCCTTGTGCACATTGAGTGCCTGAAGCTTGTGCATGATTTGTATGTATAACTCATGCATTAGCATTACATTTCATGATAATACTGCCATTGCTTCACCAGGGCCTTACCTCCACAGGGATGTTCGTGGATGGTCATATGTATGGACATCGAAAATATTACTTGAGCATACCGGGTGCAGAGGATGCCCATGGGTAAAATTCTCAAAACTTCCACGATACTAAGGATTTGCCCCAACGCCATGACCGAGTGGAAACAATGAGCGCTCGAGGACCTTATACCGTTAGGCCACGACTCTCACTGTCGTGTAGTCGGTCGGGTAGGGGTGTGGCCTTACTCGCCTGATGTAAGGAGGCATTGCTAGGCTGAGTCTGACCAGCTCATAAATGGGTCCGCTACCGTTAGGCCTTGCTGGTGATTGGCTATCCACAGGCGGGTAGTGAGGTCTCTTACGTTCGTTTGACTGTGCGGGGTCTATAGAGCGGCAGTCATCTAGCAGTGTAATGGACCCGGTGATTTCCTTATGATTGGTCATGAGCACTGGCATTACTTTGCATCACATTCACATCGGCTGCATAAGCCCTTCATGCATTGCCTTGGTATGACGCTCAGTACTCATTGCATCGTATTCATGATAAGCCTTGGTACGGCTTGTGATATTGTCATTAAGCATGTTTCTCGTCCTGTACCTCCTACTATTCTTTTGTGCACCATTGTCACACACTACACCACCCTCTAAGCTTCTACAAGCTTATGCACGATTGATGCGTGCATGATATCCTAGGCAAGCGTCGTAGCAACGGAGATCGAAGTAGAGTCGAGCTTAAGGACCCCAGTGTTGTAGACTTTTCTCTCCATCTTCTATTATTTTATGTATGTCCTTTTGGACCTTATGAAAGCCTGTAAAAGTTCAAATTCAATAAAAGTTTAAATTCATAATGGATTTTGTGATGTGTGCCTTTGTTATTCTCAGATATACTTGTTGTGATCTTGGGTATGCTCGTATTGGTAATGATTATACTGTTATAGAAATCCTCCTTGTAGGATCCCAAGATTGGAACTTACTTCAAGAGCCGAGAATGGGGTACTACGGAGGCTGTTGCGGCCAGAACCGGCTATCGGGCTCCTTGTAAATCCGGTTACCGACTCTAGGGCATAACACCTTATCATAAACGTTGGGGGGAATCATGCGCACAACAACTGCTTCATTCACGGCCACGTGCCGATTGCTTTTTCATATGTCTTGTCTGCGCGAACTGAAGTTGTTCCCATTAAGATGAAGCTCCGCCCTTTAATTTTAGACCACAAGTTTAACTTTCTTTTCTTCAGCGATGTCCATATAGTTGAAGAAACGTTCAACTTCAAGCAGCTAATCAAGAAAGTCCTCAATGTAGAGTTGTGAAAAGGCCAAGCTATATGTCCGAGAGGGGGGGTGAATAGGACTATGCCAAATTAAAATTTAACAGCTGAATTGAAGTACGATAACCTTATAAAAATAAAGAACAGTACTTTAAATAAATCAAAAAACTGAAATGAAAAGCAAACTTAAATAAAGAGCTTGATACTAATGTTGTTCTAAGGACAACCTTTGCACCATAAAAACCAAGGGTTTATGGTAGGACAACCTTACTAAAACAAATTGAATATCAAAACTCAAACAGAAAGGAAATAAAGGAAATTGCAAGAAATAAATTCTAAACTATTACAACATTCCCCACTTTGCTTGAAATGTAAAGATTACGACATTCACAGCCACATATACATTCCACAAATCTGAATGATTAAAGATATGAAAATTAAAAGAGCATTCAAATTACAAAACACACCGATATATAGGGGTTCGTCTGTGTGTTCACCAACTGTTAAACAAAAGCCACACAACTTGCTACTCCACTCCTAATATCCTCACACAGGGGATATTAGCATTCACTATTAAACAAGTTTTACAGGTTCACCCAAAACCTTCACAATTGTGTCTTTTTAACTTGGGCTTACACAATCCAAAAACCCAAACTTTCTGAGTTTTCTGACTCTCCTCAGATAACTAACACAATGAGATTTTTCTGGCGAATCTCAAACAAAAACTAGAAGAATAGAAATTTTACAGAATTGTAAAATATCTGGATTACTCCTTTTGTAGTAGCCCGGTAGAACCAAACAGAGTAGAAGTTCGAATCAATGTTCAATGTCCAATACTCACTTAAGAAATGGTTCTAAGTTTTAATTGATTTTAAATTAAACCAAATTGGGCGTAGCTCTATTTGATTTTAATTCCAATGAAGAAGGAATACAACAATTCATCTTTTTCAAATAAGATTGGAATTTATGAATAAAATCAAATAAGAAAAGCTAACAAAAAGAATATTAAATATGAACAAATTAGCTTAAAATGAACACAACTTATCTCAGAGTGGAGGCTTGAATTTCTCAATTTTAATCGATGTAAAACTCTGCAATTCGTGATCAATTTATAAAAGCAAAGATTGCGTCTACGACTAGTCTTAGGAACCTTTGACTGGTCGTAGCTCTAACGGCATTTTGAAAATTTAAGCGCGATCCGAAAATTCAGTTCTACGACTGGTCGTAGGGACCCTTCGACTGGTCGTAAACCACCTACGACTGGTCGAAGCTGACCTAGGACTGGTCGTAGGAAACCAGATTTGATTGTTGGAGTTTGAGTCGTAGTTCTAGGACTGGTCGAAGGACGAGTCGAGACATCCCTACGACCGATTGAAGAAACTCCAGGACTTGTTGAAGAATAACAAAAAAATTTCAAAAATCTTCCACAACTTAGGACTAGTTGTGGAATTTCTTAGACTGGTCGAACTAGGTCTAGGACTGGTCGAACAAGGTCTAGGACTAGTCGAACAAGGTCTAGAACTAGTCTTAGAATAGACCAACTTCATGTATAAAGATTTATCATGACTTATGTATCCAAAATGACCTACCCTAAGGTCAAACTAAGGTTTATCATACCTGGAACATGAAGTATGAACATTGAACATCATTCTTTCAGACGATAATTAACCTTTGAAGCTTGAGACCTCTACTTGATGTAGTTTGAGATTGAGATCTTCTTACAGCATGAATATAAGCTTCAACTTGAGTTGTACTTGAGTCTTGAAATGTACTTGAGTCTTGAATAAACAATCTTCTTATCATACGGAAGAGAACACAGTACACAATCTTGCATTTCTTGACACGTCGAGCACCATACATGTCTTGAACCATTGTGTCTTGAACCATTGTAATGTCGTCTTAAATCACACATATATATCAACATACAAACACAAGACACACAGATAGAAGTTGTGGCACACACACGAAGTTTTAGCACCACAAAATTTGACAATCAAAGGAGCATGAGACCATAACACTTGCAATCTCCCCCTTTGTCAAATTTGTGAAAAAACATACTTCTATAAGAGAAGCACAACAAGCACAACATGCATATTAACGAATCATGCACCAGTTATCATTGCACAAACTCATTATATACTACTCCCCCTGAGTAGCAGCATATATCACTACTCATATCAAACCTTCTCTCCCTTTTGTCACAATATGTCAAAGGAAGCAACAAAGGTAAGAAAAATTATAGGACAAATAGAAGAAGTAACTTGACAATACATATGAAAGTAAACGTTCACAATCCAGTTACTAAAAACTCATCAAACCAAATAGAGTATAAGTAAGAAAGTTATTATAGACCAATAATGAAAATACTTAATCGGATCCTGAAGAAGGAGCAGGAATGGTAGGCTCGAGATTATGCATTCCTTTGTTCAAGCGCCTAAGATACTTGTGCATATATTTAAACTGAAGATCATGAGCAATATTCATATTCTCAACCTTCTCTTCTAAAGCATGAAGTCGAGCATCAAAATTAGAAGGCTCAAAATCAGGATCATTTCCAGAATCAAATTCAAGTTCATCGAAAATATCATCCATATCCACATCATCAGGAGGGAGATCACCAGCTTCTTCATCACTAGCCTCAGCTCTACCAGCATCCACTTGGCCACGAGCCAATTCCAATTTCATTTTGTTAATATTTGAATTATTAAAAATAAGATGATGGATAGGAGCTTCTCCAACAGGCATAAGCACGAGCATGTGCTTAGCTAGGATAGTCAAGAGATAGGCAAAAGGAATATCACTATGACCTGGATGGAGACGAGAATGAATAATGGAATGACATATCAAGGAAGGAAGACAAATTTTAGTACCAGAAATGACAGCGTACAAAACACGAACCATAAAGGCAGTTAATTCTGTCTTATTACCATAACGAGGATACAGGTTAGAAGTAAAAATCCTGTGAAGTACCCTGTATTTGGGTAACAAGTACTTTGCGGGGAGCGCATTCCCTTTATGAGTCCATTACACGTTGATATTACACAAATCTCTGGTTAGCATACACTTTTTAGATTCTGAGGGTTTCTCAGCTAAAGTATGAATAGGAATATCCTCATCATTAACAGAAATATCCATTAACCCTGCAATCAGATGACGGTCAATTTCAAATAGACCTTCTCTAGTATCAATTTTAAAAGTTAATTCTTCAAAAGAGAATACAGAGATACATGCAAACATAGCATGTGCAATAGATTAGTATGCAGGCCCACCCCAATGTAAATTGTTATCCCATCCTACAGCTTGGAGTATAGGTAGAATACCAAATGGAGCAATATGTTCAATACAAACAGACCGTTCAACAATGACATTACGCATACGCAAATCCCGTACATCAGAGGGATCATCCTCAAGCAAACGAAGATGGCGCCTAGCAAGAGGAGCTGATCTAGAAGAAGATGGACCATGGGAAGTTTTCTTTTTCCCTCTAGCATCCATAATCAAAATGAAAATCAATAGATCTAGTAGAGACAAAAGATTTGGAAAATGGGTTTTGCTAGATCAAATTTTCAAGATAAACCCCCAAAATGTCAAGGAATCTCAAAATAAATTACTCCAAGTGTAAAAATGAAGTAATAAGAGCTAGAATCTACAAGAGAAATATAAATGATACACTAACCTTGAAGATCTAAGAAGGTGGGTACGACTAGTCGTGCCTCGGCTCGTTGGAGAGTGAAATGGAAATGAAGAAGATGAAATTTTTCCCAATTTTAAAAGATTCCAACGCGCTACATGACTGGTCGATGACCGTTCTCGACCGGTCGTACCACGACTGGTCGAGCATATCCTCGACTGGTCGTGAAAACACAAAAATATGCATTCTCCATAGAAATTTGAAATTTAAATAAATAAATTATCAAATATATGTACACTATGATACAAATATGCATTAATAATCAATTTAAAATGCACATACCGAGATCAAATTTCAATTTATTAAACCTGCTTTTGTCGAGCGGTTTAGTGAGAATGTCGGCAAGTTGAGTCTTGGTTGGTATATATTCCAAGGATATTATTTTATTTTCCACTAATTCACGAATATAGTGATACCTAATGTCAATGTGCTTGGTACGTGAATGTTGGATTGGGTTTTTTGATATATTTATAGCACTGGAATTATCACAATATAAAATCATTGATTCCTGTCCAATTCCATAATCACTCAACATACGTTTCATCCAAACAAGCTGAGTACATGCATTTCCTGCTGCAATGTATTAAGCCTCAGCAGTAGAGAGCGATATAGAACTTTGTTTCTTGCTAAACCAAGAAACCAAACAGTTTCCAATATAGAAACAATCACCACTGGTTAATTTTCTGTCATCAATATTTCCAGCCCAATCAGCATCTGAGTACCCAGCCAATTGAACACTAGTATCGAATGGATACCAGAGACCCATTTTAGCCGAACTTGTGACATATCGCATAATCCGCTTAACAACAGAAAGATGTGACTCTTTAAGATCATACTGATATCTAGCACAAATCCAAACATTTAAAGCAATATCCAGTCTACTAGCAATTAAGTAAAGTAGACTACCAATCATACTACAATATAATTTAGGATCTATATTTTTACTTGTAGAGTCCTTTGAGAGTCTTAAAGTTGTACTCATAGGATTATCAAAGTTCTTACCATTCTCAAATCTAAACTTTTTAATTAAGTTCAGAGCATATTTTGTTTGAGAAATGAAAATGCCATCTGGTTGTTGTTTTACTTGCAACCCAAGGAAATAATTTAATTCCCCAACCATGCTCATTTCGAACTTAGATTTCATCAAATCTGCAAACTCATCAGTCATGTTAGCACAAGTTGATCCATAAATAATATCATCAACGTAGATCTAAACCATTAAGATATCATCGTTTTGTTTCTTGACAAAAAGTGTCTTATCGACACTGCCCATTTGAAAATTATGACTTAGTAAAAACTTAGTCAATTTTTCATACCATGCCCCGGGAGCTTGTTTTAGACCATATAGAGCTTTTTTAAGACGGTATATATGATCAGTAAATTTTGGGTCTTCAAACCTTGTAAGTTGTTCAACATATACTTCTTCATGTAGATCACCATTCAAAAAAGCACTCTTTATATCCATTTGATAAATTTTAAACTTTCTAAAGCATGCAATGGATATAAAAAGTCTGATTGATTCAAGGCGAGCAACTAAAGAAAGGTTTCATCATAATTAATGCCTTCCATTTGAGTGTACCCTTGTACAACCAATCTTGCCTTGTTTCGAATTATATTCCCCAATTCATCGGACTTATTTTTGAAAATTCATTTGGTTCCTATAATATGTTTATCTTTAGGTCTAGGAACAAGATACCAGACATCATTTCGAACAAACTGATTAAGTTCTTCCTGCATAGCTACTATCCAGTTTTCATCAGAAAGAGCTTCTTTTACGTTTACCGGTTCAATCCGAGATGTAAAGCATACGTAATTACATATATCTTCAAGTTGTCTTCGAGTGCGCACACCAGTGAGAGGATTTTCAAGAATTTGATTGGTTGGATGATCTTTAACAGTCCTTAATTCAGAATTGTTTTGACTTGATGAAATATCTGATTTGTCAATTAGAAGTATTTCATCATTATCTGAACTTGGGGCAAGTGTATTCAAATGATCGTCTATGACCACATTAATTGATTCTTGGATAACACCGATCCTTTTGTTCAATACACGATATGCGCGACTGTTTAAAGAGTATCCCAAAAAGATTCCTTCATCACTCTTTGTGTCGAACTTTCCCATATTTTCACGGTCACGCAAAATATAGCACTTGCTACCAAAAACTCGAAAGTATTTGACATTAGGCTTTTTATCGAACTACATTTCATAAGTAGTTTTATTATTAGATTTACATATATAAATCCGATTCATAACATAGCAGGCAGTATTCATTGCTTCAATCCAAAGATTTTTAGGGAGCTTCATACTATTCAACATTACAGTTCCCATTTCTTGAAGCACTCCATTTTTCCTTTCCACAATTCCATTTTGTTGAGGAGTTTTGGATGCAGAGAATTCATGTGATATTCCCTGATTGTTACAGAATTTCTCAAAACTGCTATTCTCGAACTCAAATCCATAATCACTACGGATCTTACAAACTTGAGAACCTTTTTCAGTTTGGATCCGTTTGAGAATCCTTTTAACTTCATCAAGGGTTTCTGATTTATCCCTTAAGAAGGCTACCCAAGTGAATCTAGAAAAATCATCCACAATTACCAAGATGTATTTTTTACCACCTCGACTCTCCCTCCTGGTAGGTCCTATAAGATCCATATGGATAAGCTCGAGTGGTCTTGATGTGGCATTGGAGTTCACCTTTTTGTGAGAGCTCCTTGTTTGCTTGCCATACTGGCATTCACCACATATCTTGTCTATATTTTGTAATTTAGGTAGACCTCTTATTAGTTCTCCCTTGCTCAATCTGTATAAATTACGGTAGTGTACATGTCTAAGGCGTTTATACCATAATTCTGTTTCATCGGTATGGACTATGTAGCACGATTGATTAGATGAGCTACCATCGCTTACAATATAGCAGTTTTCAGAAGTCCCGCGACTAGTTAATATTACAGAACCCTTTGTGTTCAAGATTTCATAACCTTTATTAGAAAATTTCACGCTATGATTGTTATCGCATATTTGAGATATGCTTAACAGGTTGTGTTTTAGCCCCTCAACATATAAAACATTCTTAAATAAAGGAAGGTTATAGAGTTGAACCATACCTTGGCCAATAATCTTGCAATTGCTACCATCACCGAATGTGACTGACCCATCAGTCATATCTTTAAGATCAGTGAATAAAGCCTTGTCGCCTGTCATATGCCTTGAGTATCCACTGTCTAAGTACCACTTCGAATAGCTAGTAGCTTTGAAAGTAGTGTGGGCAACCAAGCAAGTAACTTTAAGAACTCATTTCATTACTGTTTTGGGTTTAGGTGGTCTTCATGTATTTGTAATTTTTGTACGAGTGACCCACTGAGTTAGATTTTAAGAGCTCCTTAAGCAAATCAACTATTTTTTCAGCTAAAGGGTTTTGGTTTTGATTTTTGTAATTGATATGGTTACCTCTAGTTTTAAAAGATTGAAAAGGTTTAGTATTTTTATGAAACTTTTGGCTTGAACTTTTCTCTTTTGAGTTAGAGGATTCTCCTTTTACAAAATTGAGAGGAGAATTCTAATGTTTAAGAGGAATATTTTTATCATAGCCCTAACCAGATCGGTCGCCACATTTTCTTGATCCAGTTAAAAGTTTTTCTAATTTTGGATCACCTTGGGCATACCTCCATGTATCCTTTAAACTCAAAATGAAAGAGACTTCAAGTTTAAGTTTATCATTTTCAGATTTCAGATTTTCAATAAGGGTGGTTTTGAAATCAAGATCACTTTTGCATTTTTCAAAACAATCTGAAAGGTGAGATTTTTCTAAAATAAGAGACTCAAATCTTTTTCTAAGTCCTGAAAACCTTTCTTTTTAAAGTTTTAGTTTTACAGCAATTTTACAACTTTCCTTGTATAGGGCATTATAAGCATCTAGAAGATCTTCTTCATTATCATGATCACTATTCAGATTTTCTTCACTGGTTGAATTATCATGATCTGAAACAGTGAACTTGGCTAGAGTCATAAGGGCCTTAACTTCATTGCCCGACTCGGTTTCAGAATCTTCTGATTCAGAAGAGGCTTCAGTGCCAGAAGATTCATCCTAAGTAGCCAACATTCCTTTCTTTTTAGGTTTGTCCTTTTTAGGACACTTATTTACTAGATGCCCATATTCTTGGCAGTTCTAACATTAACTATCTTTCAAAGATTTCCAAGATTTAGATATAGATTTAGATCTTTTCTTATCATTTGCTTTTTGAAAATCAACCCTCTTTTTACTTTTGAAAATCTTGTAAAACTTTTTCGCTAATAGAGCCATATCATCTTCGGAATTTTCAAAATCAGAATTTTCTTGAGAAATACATTTGGAAGACTTAAAGGCTATTGATTTACCTTTAGGAACTTTAAAAGCTAACTCGTAGGTTTGTAAAGACCCAACCAATTCTTCTACCCTCATATTGTCTGCATCACGAAGTTCCTAGATCGCGGCTACCTTAGAATTGAATCATTCAGGTAGTGAGCGTAGTATCTTTGCACACACTTTACTTTCTGGGATTTTATCGCCAAGACCCCACATAGAGTTTACAATGTCGTTTAATCTAGTGTAGAAGTCCATAAACATTTCATTTTTCTCCATATGAATTTCTTCAAATTTGGTTGTGAGGAGTTCGACTTTAGATTTTTTGACAATTGAAGTACCCTCGTGTGTCATTTCTAGTATATCCCAAGCTTTCTTTGCAGTATCACAGGATATGATTCTTTTGAACTCATCCGGTGATAGTGCGTAAGTGATTGCATTTAGTGCTTTTGCATTGGCACTACTCTCACTTTTCTGAAGTGTGAACCAAGAAGTATAAGGTGTTATTATCATTGATTTTGATCCATTGATACCAATTACTTCAATGGTAGGAAGGCTCCATTCAGTCACTGTGGCAAGCCACACACTTTCATCCATGGATTTAAGGAAAATCCTCATCCTGGCTTTCCAATAGGCATAGTTGGATCCATCAAAGGGTAGAGGCCTAGTGACTGAAAGGCTATCAAAATTTGACATCTTTTATATAGCTTAGATCATTAGCTTAGAAAATGAATCCAAAAATAAATCAATTAAAACAAGCTATTAGGCTCTGATACCACTTGAAAAGGCCAAGCTATATGTCCTAGAGGGGGGTGAATAGGACTATGCCAAATTAAAATTTAACAGCGGAATTGAAGTACGATAGCCTTATAAAAATAAAGAACGGTACTTTAAATAAATCACAGAACTGAAATGAAAAAGCAAACTTAAATAAAGAGCTTGATACTAATGTTGTTCTAAGGACAACCTTTGCACCATAAAAACCAAGGGTTTATGACAGGACAACCTTACTAAAACAAATTGAATATCAAAACTCAAACAGAAAGGAAATAAAGGAAATTGCAAGAAATAAATTCTAAACTATTACAACATTCCCCACTTTGCTTTAAATGTAAAGATTAAAACATTAACAACCACATATACATTCCACAAATCTGAATGATTAAAGATATGAAAATTAAAAGAACATTCAAATAATAAAACACACCAATATATAGTGGTTCGCCTGTGTGTTGACCAACTATTAAACAATAGCCAAACAGCTTGCTACTCCACTCCTAATATCCTCACACAGGGGATATTAGCATTCACTATTAAACAGGTTTTACAGGTTCACCCAAAACCTTCACAATTGTGTCTTTTTAACTTGGGCTTACACAATCCAAAAACTCACACTTTCTGAGTTTATGGCTCTCCTCAGATAACCAACACAATGAGATTTTTTTGGCGAATTTCAAAAAAAAAACCAGAAGAATAGAAATTTTACAGAATTGTAAAATACATGGATTACTCCTTTTGTAGCAGCCCGGTAGAACCAATCAGAGTAGAAGTTCGAATCAACGTTCAATGTCCAATACTCACTTAAGAAATGGTTCTAGGTTTTAATTGATTTTAAATTAAACCAAATTGGGTGTAGCTCTATTTGATTTTAATTCCAATGAAGAAGGAAACAGCAATTCCTCTTTTTCAAATAAGATTGGAATTTAGAAATAAAATCAAACAAGAAAAGCTAACAAAAAGAATATTAAATATGAACAAATTAGCTTAAAATGAAGACAACTTATCTCAGAGTGGAGGCTTGAATTTCTCAAATTTAATCGATGTAAAACTCTGAAATTCGTGCTCAATTTATAGAAGCAAAGATCGCGTCTACGACTGGTCTTAGGAACTTTCGACTGGTCGTAGCTCCAACGGCATTTTGAAATTTTAAGCGATCTGAAAATTCAGTTCTACGACTAATCGTAGGGACCCTTCGACTGGTCGTAGACCACCTACGACTGGTCGAAGCTAACCCAGGACTGGTAGTAGGAAACCAGATTTAGTTGCTAGAGTTTGAGTCGTAGTTCTAGAACTGGTCGAAGGATGAGTCGAGACATCCCTACGATCGATCGAAGAAACTCCAGGACTGGTCAAAGAGTAACCAAAAAATTCTAAAAATCTTCAACAACTTAGGACTGGTCATGGAATTTCTTGGACTGGTCGAACCAGGTCTAGGATTGGTCGAACAAGGTCTAGGACTAGTCGAACAAGGTATAGGACTAGTCTTATAATAAACCGACTTCATGTATAAAGATTTATCATGACTTATGTATCCAAAATGACCTACCCTAAGGTCAAACTAAGGTTTATCATACCTGGAACATGAAGTATGAACATTGAACATCATTCTTTCAGATGATAGTTAACCTTTAAAGCTTGAGACCTCTACTTGATGTAGTTTGAGATTGAGATCTTCTACAGCATGAATATAAACTTCAACTTGAGTTGTACTTGAGTCTTGAAATGTACTTGAGTCTTGAATAAACAATCTTCTTATCATACGGAAGAGAACACAGTACATAATCTTGCATTTCTTAACACATCGAGCATCGTACATGTCTTGAACCATTGTCTCTTGAACCATTGTAATGTCTTCTTCAATCACATATATATCAACATACAAACACAAGACACACAGATAGAAGTTGTGGCCCACACAAGAAGTTTTGGCACCACAAAATTTGACAATCAAAGGAGCATGAGACCATAACACTTACAAGTTGGTCATTGAAGCTAGGAAGATCGACTTTCTTCCTAAATTCTTGATCCACCCGATCTACCCGATCGCTACCTTGTCTGCGATGCTGGAGGATCATCCATCAATCTCCTTGTCGTTGGATCTCACATCCTCGAGTGTGATTTTGCAATTCACCCCCGGCATCGTCATGTGATCAGCATAATTGCGAATTCCAGCGCCTATTGAAGGTAAATCATCACCTTGAACATGGATCTGTCTTATGGCTTTCGTTAAGCAATTGATGGCAGCATGCAGCCCTTGCATGACTTGTTGATACTCTCTTTGCGTCGCGTCGAAATCCTCTGATGTTAAAGGATAATCCCTTGGAGCACCGTCCATGGGATTGTGCTTGACTCGTCGTTAGAAGCCACTGATCCAATGAGAAACTTCTCTTTGATACCAACTAACACAGGGAAGGACATGATGAGGTCGACCACTGTCTTCCTCAATCGATAAATACATTGAATCCACAAGGCACTCTTAAATCTACGAGAGATATAAAAGTTTCTATGAAATTTGATTGATAGATCCCTTCTAAAAAATTGAGTTTAACATTATTAAATAACCCTTAACAAACCCTAAAATGTAATTAAAATGTCCTAATTAAAGAAGAAAATAAATTCTGAAAAACGTGCAAATTTTCTCCGTTCGTCAACTGTCGAAATGGCTCAAAAATGTCCAGAGACTAAAACTAGAATTTATGTGAATTTCAACCTGTTGACCCGTTCTGTTGACCTATCGAATAGTATATATTTTGACCTACCGACAAATCTGTCGACCTGTCTAAACTAGTAGAAAACAGCCATCAAACAATCTAAAATTTTCTACGGGAATTTCGACCTATTGATCCAATTAGTCGATCGGTCAAACTATCATGAATTTTGTTGATTTCGCTTTAGGCTTCTTCCAGTTCATGTGTTAGGAATGTGCTTGATCAACATCCTATATTAGTAGACCATGGGTTACACTTTTAGAATTGTGAAATGGTGGGCCCACCATCTTTCTTGTCCACTTTGTATCAAACATTCATTAAGCCCACCATAATGTTATACTTCTAGAAAATCAAGCTAATATACACAGTCTGTGGATCCTGTATCTATAATTAGTCTATGGGTCACACTTCTAGAATTGTGAATGTAGGATAGTAGTGCGGCACCATCTTTCATGTGCAACCTATATTTGACATTTGTACCTAGTCAGTTTGTTGTTGGACTGTTTTGTGCACATTCGGTCAAACTGAACCAACCTCGGGTGGGACCGAACAATCTGTTATTTCTATTATTGAATTGTGTGATTTTTCAGTCATTACTTCATCTTTTGTACTTGGTTTCCTTGAATCTTTGGCATGTAAATTCTTCATTAATGTCTTCCAAATCTCCAAGTCTTTTCTTGATTAATCTTTTAAACTTTAATTCTCCTTAAGCATGATTTCATTTTTGTTTCCCAGATTACCTTGCATGTATAAAATAGATGTTAGTTAATCAATTAAGCACTTTAAATGCATGAAAACAAATGTACTTAAGAGGATAAATATATAATATTTAGACGTTATCACTTCACCCTCAGCATCAGCTAAGTATTATGCCTGACTAATGTAGTAGAGTTCAATATGACATCTTCTGGGGTAGGTCTTTTTTTACCTGAAGAAGAACTGGGGAGTTCCCGATGTTCCCCCTCCTTCAAGTCCCTGGACTTTCTAGGACAGTTGCGACATTAAGCAATTCTTACTATGCGGCGACATCGGATTTATGAGGTTGATGCATAGTCCATTTGTTACTTAGGTGGCCCGCCTAGCAGAGACGTCGGATAAACAGGAAGCAGAGGTGAGCTCGCTATGATATGAGTGAGATGCCTTTGAGAGGGAGCGACATCGTCTTCATATTGAGGTTGATTACCTATGCACAGAGAGAGAGAGAGAGAGAGAGAGAGAGAGAGAGAGAGAGAGAGAGAGAGAGATTCTTTAAATGCAAAGAGAGCATATTGTCGCCCTCGCTCGAGACTTCTCCCAATAGGCTGGCTCTCCTTGGCCTGGGGAGTTTGATCCATTGGACACTTTGGGAAAGCGTCCACAAATCGAGTGATTAACTTGTGGTCAAAATATGTTGTATATACATTTTGGTTAGGGTATGAGTTCAAAGTTGTTGTACCCTTTTAATGCAGGTTTTATGTACATGAAGAACAAAAATAATAATAATAATAATAATAATAATAATAATAATAATAATAATAATAATAATAATAATAAAATAAGCTAAGAAAAATGCTTTTTTTTTTTTTTCATTTTCTATGTGTGTGTGATGTCAGTCTTTTCCTTTCATGAGTGGTTTATGCTGTTCGTGTTTCAAACAGAGGGATCAGACATTAGAATGTTCCAACACTTATCCTTTACAAGCTCTGAGTTAATTCCTAAGGGCTTTGAAGAGCCCTTAGAAGTAAGCATGTGGAAATGTCTTTTAGATTGAATGAATGTTCTTAGACATCATGGGTCCCACACTTTGCCTTCGAGATATGAACACAGTCTAGGATCCACGATTATCTTATTTTTCCCTAGTCGTATTCCCTTCCCTTTTTCTTTTTCTTTTTCTTATATTGTCGTTTTTGCTCGTAGCACCTATTAAGGTTTTTACTATGCCTAGCTTTGCCTGTCACTTTTTCCCGTAGTGCCCTTTTGGGTTTTCACTACGTCCCAAGTATTTGATCTTGCCTGCCTCTTAGCAACTCTGCCTTTTTGCCCCTAGCACCCTTTCAGCTTTTCACCAGGTCTGCGGTGCATCCCCTATTTTTACTCAAGGCATCCTTGTGGATTTTCACCTCGCCATTTTGCTTTGGTTGCCCTTTCACTTTTTTCTTTCTTGTTTGCCATTAGGTTTCCACCATTGCCTTTCGACGGTGGCTTCATGGAGTAATAGAGAGCCTTTGAGATGGATGACCTGAGGTCGGTGGGATGGAGGTTTGGATTTTGCCCTCGATTTTTTTGTCATCTCTCTTTCTTTTCTCCCTTTTTTTTACCAAATGTATTTTTTTTTTAATTTTTCCTACCCTTATTGTTTTCCAAATTTTGGGTGGCTTCACTCGTTGTTTTTTTGTACATTATTTTTTTAGGTGTGCAGATTCTCTCTAGTTGAGGGAAATTGGATAGGTTGGAGTGGGATTTAACCTCGAGCGACTTTTCTCTTGTACTAACCTATTACCCATGATGAAGCTTGATGTGATTGACATTGATAGGCTCAGGAAGATCTTTGCCTTGCATTTTGGTGAGGCAGTGTGCGCCTCTAGGGAGAACTTCTCAAACCACCAAAGGGCATTTCCATGTAGGTTTAAACTTGCCCCTTGGATAAGGGAGGTGAGGAGGCAAAATTCTTCTCATGACCACATCTCTTACCTTGAATGTTTTGGTACGGATCCTTTTATTGTATACTCATGCAATCCTTCTTTGATAACTTTGGGAATGGCATAATGCTCGCACGCACTTTTTGTCTGTAAGATATAGTTGATCATAGCAAGCTTGCCACCAATCACCCTCTTCAACGTCACTTTTCATTAGTACACAGTGAGGGGATCTCTACTTCAATTGGTAAAACCGCCTCCATTTTGTATGTGAGTTTGTATGGAGTGGCACCTATTGTAGTGTGTGTGGATGTTTAATAAGCCTAAACTGCATATGAATGCATTTTTGACCAGTCGTGATAGGTTTAGACCATTTTCTCGAGGATGCGTGCAAGCATTTTATTAACAGCCTCTGAAATTGCATTGGTTATCTAAGCCCTAGAGGGGGATGAATAGGACCAATTTAAAATATTTACCAATTTTAATCAATTAAGATCTAATTCTCATATATTGCAAGAATACAACTAATTGAGCTACTAGTCTATGATGTGAGACATGAAATATCAATTGTGTGTGTTGCAAATTAAGTGTGTAGTTACAATCTATTCATGCATCCATAATGAACAATTCAATCATAAGCATAATAGAAACACATTCTCATATCAATAAAAAACACAATGATATATAGTGATTCAGTTAAATACATACTCCACTCCCAGTGGACGCACTCTCATCCAGTATACTAGATTTCACTATCTTAATGGTTTTCAATATGTTTACCACTAACCTTTATAATGGCTTTTAATAGGTTCACAACAAACCTTCGGTCCTACACAAAAACTTACACATATGCACCCATGTTGGTGGAATACGTACACACCCGTGTCAGTGGCTCCCACAGAGACTTAATTGGTTTTCTATTGGTTCACCAATAACTCCTACGGTCATACTACAAGGACCTATGTACAATCCCACCGGAGGCTCTCACAAATACTAACACATATGCACCTATGTTCTGTGGCGATACTACACAAGAACCTATTCCAGTTTGGGTTATGAACTCTATACGCAATCCTACACAAAGAAGGAGTATATGATGAGCTCTAAATTAAACTCTTACAAGTTTAGATTGAGCCCATTGATGCGCCTTCGTAAAGATGCTTCTTCATACGTGAATCGACTTCTCTTGTGCTCCCCTGATCTTTGAAGTCGATTTTCTTTTGCTTTGTTGAATTGGCTACTGGCAATAATCTTTCTATTGAGATGCCAAGGTAAAGAGAGAGAGGTTGGATCTCCTACAACTATGGTCCAATTATGGATTTACCTATAGGGGTATTCTATAGGATGTTTAGTTAAGGATTTACTTATAGTTTTGTGTCTAATCTCTAGAATAAGGGAGAGTTCATTTACACCTTCATAATGGAGCCTAGAATGCTAATTAAAGTGATTAATCACAAGAAGAGTGGCATGAAACTCTTTAGTTTGGAGGCTAGAAACTCTTTGGTTTAGAGGCCAAGAGAGGATTTAAGAGTAGGGAATCACCTAGGCTCTATTTGCATCAAAAACCCATTAAAAAAAAGTCCAAGGTATGAATGCCCAATATATAAAAAAAGGTTTGCAATGGATATAAAACAGACAAATAAAGGCCCTATCAATAGGATCGAGCAAGCCTTCGATAGGATCAAAGAACTCTCAATTTAGGCAGTTTTACCATTGGACTGTTTTGGATTTCTTCGATCGAATTAAAGGGGACCTTAGATACTATTAAGTTATATCGACGGCATGTTGATAGGATCGAGATTCACTTGAAAAAAGTCAAGAGTTCTATTATTTTGGGTAATTGATTTACAGCAGTTCTAAATTTTTAAAGCCTATCTTGGCATGATCAAATTAAGGACTTATGGCTATGAGATGATCAAACAAAGGTTTGCCTATAGGAGAATGGAACATCTAGAGGCTAAGGTTGTTTTAGACCAAAAGGGGTCTAAGGTTAGGGTCACCAAGGCACTCAATTTACCTATTTTTTGTGCGTTATGCTCATGTCTTCATGTGTCTTCAGTCTTCAGCTTCCAAGGGTTCAACCAACTCACTAACTCACATTATCGACAAATAGGTGTACTTACAATCAAGCCCTTCATTCATCTGTGGTCGATTGGGGCTTGATCAGTGTTGTTTGACTTTGATTTGTTCAAGGAACTTCTCCACCTTTTGCTTTATGAAGGGTGTTCTGTTATCTGTAACAATGGCTTGAGGGATTCCGTATTGACTAATGCTATTATTTTTTGAGGAATTATACCACATGTGATGATGCTAGTTGGTATATGATGTTGCTTTCACCCATTTAATGAAGTAATCGATTGCTACCAAAATGTATTTGTGGTCGTTGAATGCTTTGGGGCTAACTTTGTCGATGCCGTCAATTTCCCTTGTTAAGAAGTGCTAGGTGTCGTCAGATTGTATAATTATGAAGTAAGGGCATGGATGGCGTGGATCCGATTCGTGTGCCGCTAACATTTGAAGCATGTTATCAGCAATTTGTTTCCAAAGTCAACCAGTAGTATCCTAACCATCTGATTTTCTTAGTCATCATGTTTTCGTTCATATGTGGCCCACATATTCCATTGTGAATTTCCATCACAATTCTTGCAACTTCTACCTCATCTATATATTGCAATAAGATTTGATTAAAGGAATGCTTGTAGAGGATGTTGTCATTGATAATGAACTGAGCAGACAAGTGTTGGATCGTTCGGTGGTCCGTGGGTGTGGCACATTTTGGGTATACCCGACTTTTTAGGTATTGCTTGATGTCGATATAACAGGGGAGCTTTTCTGGTGGTGTCTCGGCTTCTTCAATCTATAGGCAAAAAATGGGTCTTCTTGTAGCTCGGCCATGAGCTCCCATTGGGTGCCCCTTGTAGAATCTCTAGCATGGATGCTAGCGCTACGAGAACATCGACAAATTAGTTCTTAACACGTGGTAGATGTGTGAAAGTGACTCGCTGGACTCCTCGATAAGATTTTTGAGATAAACGTGATACAGAATCAGCTCATCATCTTTGGTCCTCCATTCACTATTTGTCTAATTAATGATAAATTGAGAATTTCCAAAGACTCTTAACTTCTTTATGCCAAGGAAAACCGCTTCTTTCAAGCTAGCAATACAAGCTTGACATTCAACAATGTTGCTCGTGCACTCAAAGGCTAATCTTTTTTAGATGAGGACGGGAACATCGTTTGAGGAATATAAGATTGCTTCTATTCCATTTCCTCTGCCATTGGTGGCCTCGTCAAAGTACAAGGACCAGTCATCTTTCTCCAACCCTTCTTTTCCCTCAAGGAACAAGATGTCCTCATCGAGGAAGGTCTTCAATGGTCGGTATTCTGGCATAGAGTGTATTGTGAGATGATCTATCAATGTTTGCCCCTTGATTGGCTTCTAAGTGACATAGGTGATGTCGAACTTAAAAAGCTTCAATTGCCATTTTGCTATTTTACCTATCATTGTCGGCTTCTCGAATAGATACTTCAGTGGATACATTCATGCGAGTAGAAAGATAAGATAAGCAATCATGTATTGATGCAGGCGTTGAGTGGCCCAAACAAGAGTGAGGCATGTTTTTTCGATGGGAGAGTATCGGGACCCGTAGTTAGTGAATCAGCAGTCGAGATAGTAGATTGCTTTCTCTTTTCTTCCTGTATTATCGTGCTAGCCAAGAACACACCTGATGGTGTCTAAGGCTACTAATATGTAGAGTAGTAGTGGTCATTTTGGCACTAGAGGAACAAAAACTGTGGGATTCAACAAGTATTTTTTATCCTGTCAAAAATAACTTGTTGAATATGGGTGTGAGTTGAGCAATAAATGAATGATATACTGAATTGATTCCATGAATTCAGTCTTCATTCCTTTTTTCAACACATTTTTGCGAAGTAGCTTAAATATGGGTGTGAGTTGAGCAATAAATGAATGATATACTAAATTATGCCCAAGAAACCCCAAATTTCTTTCTTGATCTATAGAGGTGGTATCTCGAGTATTGCTATGGTTTTTTATTTGTTGACTTGAATTCCATCCTTTCTGTCAATAAAATTGAGCAGCTTACCCCTAGTTGCCCCGAAGACACTTCTGGGGGTTGATACTTAGCTTGAATTTTTTCAAGCAGTTGAAAAGTCATTCAAGATCTTTAAAGTGTCCTTCAATGCTTTAAGATTTGATAATTATGTCGTCCACATAGACTTGAAGCTCTTTGTTCATCATGTCATGGAAAGTCCCCCATGGTGTGATGAATGACGTCTTTTCACGATCTCTTACGGCCATTTTGATCTGATTGTAGATAGAGAATCCATCTATAAAGGAGAAGATTGTGTATCCTGCAGTGTTGTCGAATAGAGTATCGATGTGAGGTAGTGGGAAATCATCTTTTGGGATGGATTTGTTGAGATCTCGAAAGTCGATGCACATCTGAACCCAATTGTCCTTCTTAGGTACAAAGATGATGTTGGTGAGCCATTCCGGATAGTTGGACACTACCAGAAGCCTGTGTTGTATTGCTTGATCACTTCCGTGCATATTTTTTAGATCCACTCTAGCTGCATTCTTTTTAGCTTTTGGTTGATGGGCTTGATTTTTAGGTTAGGTCACCATTTCCCTTGTCCTTACGAACCCATAAGTTCTAAGTTATACAGTGAAGTCGTAGATGTCAACCTCAAAGTTCTAGCTCAAAGAACAAGTCTAGCTCTATGATGCATGCACTTTTTGAAACTTTTTTTTTTTTGGAATGGTGAATCAATGTTTTCAAATTTTTTTAGGCTTTCTGCAATTTTTGAAATTTGTGGTTTTTTTTTTAATACTTTTGGATCCTGAGCAGGATGGTATTTCAAACTAGAGACTACTCCGATTCGGCACAAGAGGCCACTGTCTATTTTCATTGACATTTTTAAGGCCAACATTATTAGACATTTGGTCGGCCGATGCAACTATTAGGGGAACTATGAACCAATTTGGGCCCTATACTCCCTCCTCTCGAGAGATAAGGCCTAAGAAAGAAATGGGTGGATCGGCTCCATCATGCTCAATCATCATAATGAAACAAGGAATGGGGTCTAAATCTGTATAAGATTGAGCAAAATTTTCTTCATTTTCAAGGTCATGGCATTTCTTTGTCTATTGTGCTAGTGGTGGGGCATTGACAGAGGTCCAATCGAGGCGAGACATCTCCTACACCTTGCCCCCGAGTTCATGGGGCAATTCTAAAAGGGTAAGACTATGGTTGGAACTTGTTACGGGTAGCATTTGATTTCTCAGTTGGATGGATGATTCCAACATTAGTGAACTTGATTAGTGTGAATGGGAGATGGTGACCTATTTCCAGGCTCTTCCCTTTTCCCTATTGCTATGACATCCCTATTACAATTTTTAGGAAAGACTCATATCCTAGTCATGCCCTTCTTATATTTTGTTGTACCTCAATTACTTTAGTAGTGTCCTAGTGTTCGAGTTGATAATTCAAGATTTAACGCTAGATGGGAGTGAATGCATGGTCTGACTCAAGAGGGTGGACTGCGAGCACATGGTTTACTACCTCAATTTTGTAAGTGCCCTAGTTTGTCAATTAGCATGTGTTATGAGTCATAGAGTCCGAAGAGCCCCAAGGAAGATTCAAGACTGAAGACTTGAAGATCGAAGGTGTTCAAAGCACTGAAATGGTAAAGTACCTAGAACTCTTCAAAAACCTATACCTGCCCTATAAAACGTGACCTTCCATCTAGTTAAACCCCATAGGAAAAACCTATTCAATATGTGCTAGTAAATGGTCATGAGAAGAAATCTGTTTAAAAAAATCTGTTTAAAAAAATAATTCACTTTCAATCCCATCGAAGTGTCTTCGATGGCATCGAAGACATTTCGATGGGGTCGAACAGACAAATAGAAAAGTCCAGCAACCCCGAGTCATAAATATGGATTTTTTATGGCATCAAAGGTCATTCGATGACATCGAGAAATTAGCTCAAAATGTCCATTAACTTCAATTTTGAAATCTGACATTTCTCGATAGCATCGAAGGATCTCCTCGATGACATCGATTGGACATACAAAAACACTCCATCAACTTCATATGAAAATCCCTAATTTTCTCAATGACATTGAAGGTCCCTTGATGGCGTCAAAGGGACACTTCGATGAGATCAAAGTCCAATCAATGACATTGATTAAAGAGGTTAAATAGACTAGCAACCATTCGAGTTAAATGTAGATTTTCTCGATGTGGCATCAAAGCTGGCAAATTTTTGCCCTTTTTTTACCATTGCAAATCTCCTCTACTTATACAAAAGAGGGGTTTCTTTGCAAATGGATGAGAAATAGAGAGAGGCTTGTGTGTGTGTGTGTGTGTGTGTGTGTGTAAACCTAGCTCAAACCCATTTTTCAAGCTCTCTTTCCTCATGGAGTTCATCATTTAATCCTTGTGTTAATAGCATTCATTAAGCATTCAAGGCACGGATTAAAGAATATACTCCAGCATTCATTAATGCTCTAGCAACCATATTTATTGGCAAATCCTTTATGTTATATAGCATTGAATGCTTGACCTTGGTAATCCTAACCCTACCCATCAAGATCCATTATTCTTAAGTTAGGATTCAACAACCCTTGACCCAAAACTCGGCATCTCTAAAGGCATATCATCATTACGGTTGCAATTTAAGGGAGCTGAAGATGCTTTATAATTCTGAAAGATCTTCATCAAGGTGCTTCAATGGGGCTCATTCACTCTAGGTAAGAAAGTTTATTTAAGTCCATTATGTTTGAAAACCATTCCTTGTGTAGAATTGGGTTTCAGAGTTTTAATACTAAACTCGACAAGTCCTTATGTAGGTCTCCGATGGGAGAGTATGTTTATCATCCTTGTATAGGACTTCGTGTTCGAGTTTGAGATCCAAACTCCCTAAGACCTAGGCCATCGACGTATGAAAATCATGTAAATATTGTATAGGTTATGAAGGTTTATGGTGAACCTGATTTAAAACCATATAAATAGTAAAATCTGGCAACTCTAAGAGAGAGTGCGTCAGCCGAGAGTGGAGTAGGCATATAGTCGAACCACTATACATCATGTGTAATGGGTTGAATGTTCTATCTCTTATATGTTATATTTTGCTAAACAATATACATGATTTACTTTACTACAACAAACATGTTTGACAGAATGTCTGAATGATGTTTTCACTTGAGTAGACTTAATAGTTGCACTTCTTTTTGTTCATACTACTTTACATAAGTGTTTAGAAGTAATTGCATTCAACTTATCCAGCTAAAATTTAAAAAGTCCTATTCACCCCCTTTTAGGACATTAGTCATATATTCAAGCTTTGCTTGTAGCGGTAAAACTGTAATTTCAATTGGTATCAGAGCAGGTTCCATTTGAAGGGATTAACAACCTAGAGGGAGATCCTAGTTGAAGCTGAAAATATGTTTAAAAGTGAAGGGTGTCAGTCTCTAGACCACCATTGTTTGGCCGTTCTAACTATGCTTATTGGAATGCTAGGATGAATATTTTTCTTAGATTCTTAAACCATGTGGTTTGGGATATAGTAGAAAATGGGTGGCAAGTACCAATGGATCAAATCATTTCGGATGATAATGCTACCACTTCAAGACCCAAACCTCAAGTGCTTTGGACCAACTATGACAAAACTAGGTCCAGCTGTGATGTAAAAGCATTGAACGCTATTTATGGCATTGTTTCTCAAGAAGAATTTAAAAAATATGCATGTACGAAACAGCCAAACAAGCATGGGATTTACTAGAAAAAACCCATGAAGGGACAAGCATAGTAAAGCATTCCAAACTCCAGCTTCTAACAACACAATTTGAAAACATAAAAAATTGAGGAGCATGAAACATTTAAGGAGTTTTACACCAAGCTAAGTGACATATGTAATTCCATGTGGGGGTTAGGAGAAAGAGTTCCAGTTCCATGGATTTGTAGAAAAATCTTAAGATCTCTACCAGAATAATTCTCTTCCAAGGTCACTACAATAGAGGAATGTAGGAACATAGACGACATGAAAGTAAAAGAACTGTTAGGTTCCCTATAAACATATGAACTACATTTCAAAAACCTTTAAAATCTAAAAACACTATCCTAAAAGCATTAAAAAAAAAAAAAAGAGACAAGAATTTGAGATTGACAGTGATGAAAATGACGACAATGAAGAAATAACCTTATTGGCTAAAAGGTTTTAAAAAAATTTCAATAAGAACCAAGGAAAGACCTACAAAAAGGAGAAGAAGTATGAACCGAAATGCTAAATAGGTAAATCTCCAAAACGGTCAAAAGATCCCCCAATGTTACAATTGTAGAGGGTATGGTCACCTTGCTTCTGATTATCCCACCAAACATAAATAAAAGGGAAGGCAATGGCTGCCACATGGGATTAGAGGTGGGTGATGGAGCATAAACATTGATTAAAGAAGAAAGAATAGAAGTGAAGAAGAAAGAAATCGAAGAAAAGTTGAAGAAGGCAACAAGTTGCATGGGTGTACAAGTTGCGCGGTAACAGCAGAGTTGTGCGGGACCGCACAACTCATCACAATTACACGAGTATGCGCAACTCATAATTGTGATATCTGCGTAGTTGCGCACAGTAGATGCGAAGTGGGTCCCATGGCACAAGATTCGAGGGTTTACACGTGTGAAAGCCTATAAATATGACATACCCCTTCATTAGAGTGATTGGATTTGTTGAGAAGGAGACTCTAATACCTCTGATAGGTATTGGAGAGAAAGAGAGCAAAGAAGATGAAGGCAGGACCACACAATTGGGATAAGTTGCAAGGGCCCGTGTAACTCCTCTGCCCGAGCAACTCAATAAGGAGTTGCGCAGATAGCCTAAGAAGCAGCATACATGACCTTATTATTTTAACAATATGATAGTTTTCCAAGAGATTTCAGCATTCTTTTATACCATTTGAAGGAATATGCATGAAAGAAGATCCGCACAACTCTTCTCTTATGGAGACTTGAATAATATGAGCTGAAATGTTGCCAAAATCGACATTAAGCTCATTCAATACTTGTATTTTTTTATCATAAGTACTTTATCGTAGAATCAAAGGATAAGAGGATGTAAATGAATTCAGAATGAATAAAATGTGATGATTGTTCTCTTTATTCTTTCTTTGTTATAATTTAGTAAGATAATCCTCAAATCAAATACCATTCGTTTCTTGTTGAAATAATTATTGTTGAAAATCTTACTTCAATTGAACTTCAGCAGCTGCATTATCTAACTCTGCATCAACAATAAGTCTAACCTGATCAGGAGCATCCGTTAGTTATTATTTCAAAGAAGTTATCACTGCTTCATCCTTTGAAATCTTTGATTGCTCAAGATTGGTTATTCAAACATTATCTTCAATATCCACTTCAAGTTTGTTGGTCCTTAGATCCACTTCATTTTGCTAAATCTTGACATAAAAAATTTGCTGCTTGAGACTCGATATCTTCTCACTTATGACCACCGAAGAATGCTTAGAAGCTTTCAACTGTTCTTGAAGAGAGTCGAATTCCTTATTATACCCAAAAATCGTTGTCATTGCCTTTGAGAATTTATCTTCAAGTTGTAATAACTCTTTCTGATGGGAAAGTATTTCAGGAGCAATAGTCATGTCTCGAGCAGCTTCTAGTTTGCGGAGTGTGGCACAAAAATGAGAGAGAGATTCGCGTAAAGGAGAAATATTAATTTTGGCCATTTTTGCAGCATTATCTAGATACGTCAATGCTATATCTAAATTTGACCACTATGTCGGATCCTTGAAAATGCATATAGCCACCAATGGAGAACCTTTCAGCAGGACTAATGCATAGGGGGAATCTTTTCTAGAGATATTATGTTTGAAACAATGGCGACAGAATTTGAGCTTGTGGAACCGCTTGAAGATGGATGAACTACAGTAAAAGATGAGAAGAATATGAATTAGAATGAAACTTATGAAATATCCTTGTAAAACAAAATATTAAGTAGATATACCTGCAACTAAAGTAATTGGAACCGAAACTGGCACTTCAGTAGAATGTACTCTCTCAAGAAGGGATGAAGGACCAGGCATATTTGGAACCATGTTTACAAAAGAAGGTGCCCTGATCTTAGTACTCGAAATGACTATAGTCGGAGTTGTAGTGTTGATTGGCTCCGATGGAAAGATTATCTGGTGTGCTACTGTACTGGGTCTAACTAGAGGCGTAAGAGATACTCTAGTCGCCCTAGTATAATGCAAATCAGAAGCAGGAGTAGCCGCCTTATTCTGAACTACGTCTATAGTAGCAGGGAGCATCTCTAAAGCCATTGAAGTACCAGCTATTGGACCAGAGAATATTCTACGCGTAAGAGGAGAATAGTTATTGCTAAATGACATAGTCAAATCAACTTCAGGTACGTCCTCATACTCTCCGTAGTCCAAAGGCTCTTCCTCTTTACCGGCTTCTGTAGTCACTGTCTGAGGGACTGTAACATCTAGAGGCACTTCTTCATCCACCACAGCAGTCGCAGTGACATGCTCCTCTTCACGAATATCGACTTCCCCTTCTTCTTCCTCATCTGTATTCAGTTCTCCTTCTTCTTTCAAATCATTGGAGGACGAATCATTTTCAGTAGAAGAAGTACTACCAGAAGAGGATTCTCCGTCTTCATCCTCTGATAATGATGATGATGATGATGATGGTGAATTCAAAACTAGTTCTTCAACTACCACCTGTTTCCCTTTCTTCGAAGATTTTATCTCATCAACGGGAACAAGTTCTTCTACAGTAACAGTTACAGAAGAAACAGAGGATCTAGCTCGAGTATGTGATCTTGTGGCTGAAGATGATGAACCCCTACGAGCAGATGATGGTTGAGGAGGAATAGCTGGAGATATCTCTTGAGGCTCAGAAGGCCCTGTAGCTTCTGAAGTCGAGAGCGGAATAATAGAACATGGGTTCGAAGAGCTTCTGCAATGTCAGCAACATCTTCTTAGGTAGTATGCTTCCTTCGAATTCTCAGATGCTCTAGAGGGAATCCATGGGCTATCCAACCCTCAAGGGTATTCGCGGGTCTAGTTTGACGAATTGGTTCCTCAAAAGAAATCTTCATACAAGCTTCACCAGGGGTAGGGGCACAATCTTGTTCAACTGTGTGTCCTACTCCCTGCACAAGGTTTCGCTTTCTCAACCTAGGTGGAGGCACCCATATTGGAGAATCCACTGGCATACAATAATGGACCAGGAGAGATTGATGTGCCCACCATCTCATCCAGGGGTATGTAGTGCGAACAAAACGCTCGAAACTAGGAATAATGAACTTGGAATTGATGTGTGCAGTAAGCAATTGCTTCCAGACCAATCCCCAGTTGTAAGGACCCATGCCATAACTGCTCAGAATGTGGGTCACTGCTTCAGGATGTTCGGGTACTGTCTGGTCATAGCCAAATTGACGTACAAATCTACTCGGGTAATATGGTTCTCTCCAAAACTCACTACCTTCCCTCAACGATAAACTATTGGATCTGATTGAGATGAAGAAGGCTCATTTAGTTGGAGGAAAATTGTCATTATCTGTCACTTCATAATCATCGGTGTATTTGGAAACTGAGAATTGATAAAAATCGATGGCACTTGTTGATTTGATTTTATCAGTGATCCATTCATATGTTCTCCTCTTCAGCAATCGCTTTTGATAGTGCCATAGCAGAAGTTGTGAAGGATTGACATAGGCTTTCTCAGGGTCATCGTATGTCTAAGGAAAATAAACACCAAGCCATCCTGAAAAGTAATGCCATGGTGCAAAACTAGAGCTAGATCCAACGGAAGGACTTTGGCAATGACTTGCTACGTCGCCAAAAGCCCTATACAATGAACAGAGAACTAGAGGCGTTAAGGAATACTTCCAACCCTCTGCTAACCCTCCTACAACAATAAATACAATTGGCCTGATTGCATCAGCCCATTTAGAGCTTGAAAGCACCACTATACTGAGCCAATACGCGAGAAAGGCAGCAAGTTCACCCTTGGGGGTGTACTCTGGAGTATCCCTTATTCTCTGTCGTGCTTTCTCTAAGTCACTGGAGTAGCTATTTTTGAAGCTGTGACAAAAAGAATGAAGAGAGTAAATAAGGTGACTACTGATAAAGTTTATACATACACAATATGGTAAGTTGGAAATTATACCGCAATCCTTGGGAGAAATGAGCTAGCCAAAGAAAGTGAGGAATCTTCCGGATGTCCGGGAACTTTGACATTTCCCTGAATAGTTCAACTGAGGCATCTGATACTAATGCTTACCTCTTAGAAGGCGAGAATTGCGAAAACTCTGCATTAGTGGGGATGTATTCGTCATAGAAATGGCCCATTATTGGAAGCCCCGCCATCCTATATAGGTCCCGAAGAGTGATGTTGACTTAAGCCAGTGGTAAGTGGAAAGAGTTGGTGATTGGACACCAATAGCTAAGAAAACCATAAGGGTCTCTGTGGAAATACTCAAAAGTGACCTCAATAGCACCATAAAGGCCGACTTCTATCAACGTAGCAGAATATTTGCTGAGAATTGCCTCGCCTAGTTAGTGTAATAGTTGCCTGAAGACAAGAAACTGCGTGTATGGAACTCCTCATTTCCCCACAAAGAATCCCTATCTCTGAAGTGCTGTCGAACTGTTTCGTAAAAGGCTGTGGGAAATAGTTTGTGAGGATTATAGCAAGGGATGAGGAATCGCATGGGATGAATATCACCAATCTGTTGCTTCAATCCCCTCTCTGTTAGAATGCCTTCCAACATTCTCGGCTCTCTCATAGACCAGTTGGGCATATACATCAACCTGCTTTGAGTCATTCTATCCGTACGTTCACTTTGAAGAATGGACTGATGGCGACGTATATTTAGCGGAATGATTATCAGTGTATCCCTGAAAGGGCTATTGAATTTTATAATACCCTCCTGGACTTTCATAGTTTCCGAAGTATTCTGAAGCTTCTTCTTCTTATGTTCTTTGATCTTCTCCTGAAGTTCTTGGTTCTTGGACTTAGTGCGCTTCTTTTTGGAGAAGGAGGGAGGCAGTGTGTCATCTCTGAGAGGCGAGCGTGTGAGGTCAGTGTGAAGATTGGCTGTTAATTTCAGCCATGTCTCCCAATCGATCTCTAGACCTTGCTTTGGAGGTCCTTCTATGTCTCCGGCGATGATTGCTTTGCATATCAGCTAAGATAACACATTGATTCTATCAGAGAAATCAAAAACAGGCAGAACTGGCTCCTTGATATAAGTCGGGCGTTGCTTAGTCACTTTAATCCTCTTTTTTGTACGATTTTGAAGGACAGGAGGAGAAGAAGAAGGTTCAAGGACTTGAGAAGAGGGTTCAGGGACTTGAGAAGGGGTTGGAGAAGATGGAAGTTCAGCATGGGAAGGTTGATCAGTTGGTGGGTCCATGACATGATAGGTTCTCTTTGTTCGAGCCATCTTAGGAAGGTCGGAGAAAATTGGCTAAGTCTGGAAGGTTGGAGAAATTTGACTAAGTTTGGAAAGTTGAAGAAAATTTGGCAGAGTTTCAGAATTGGGAAAATTATACTAAGTACGAATGAGTTGCGCGGGTAACAAGTTGCACGGGCAACGAGTTGCGCCACAATAGGAGTTGCGCGGTGACAGGGAGTTGCACGGTGACAGGGAGTTACGCGGGTTAACGAGTTGCGCGATGAAGAAAGCTCTAGTCTGAGGAAAATTCCAAATGAAGAAAAAAAGTGAAGGCTGGTATTTATAGACTTCGGGACCTAATTAGAGTTATGCAAGACCCAACTCGCGGGAGTGGCGCGGGTCTGCGCAACTCGACTCTCGGGCAGATAGAATTTGATCCTTCATTTGATTTAATGATCAATCAAACATCCGATCAAGGGGGCATCCATTAGAGCATAAAAATTGATTAAAGAAGAAAGAATAGAAGTGAAGAAGAAAGAAATCGAAGAAAATTTAAAGAAGGCAACAAGTTGCACGGGTGTACAAGTTGTGTGGTAACAGCAAAGTTGTGCGGAAGTCTAGAGTTGCGTGGGACCACGCAACTCATCACAGTTGTGCGGGTATGCACAACTCATAATTGTGATATCTGCGTAGTTACGCGCAGTAGATGCGAAGTGGGTCCCATGGCACAAGAATCGAGGGTTTACAAGTGTGAAAGCCTATAAATACCCTCCTACCCCTTCATTTGAGGGATTGGATTTGCTGAGAAGGAGACTCTGATACCTCTGACAGGTATTGGAGAGAAAGAGAGCAAAGAAGATGAAGGTAGGACCGCTCAATTGGGATGACTTGCACGGATAGCCTAGGGAGCAGCGTACATGACCTTATTGTTTTCACAATATGACAGTTTTCTAAGGGATTTCAGCATTCTTTTATTCCATTTGAAGGAATATGCATGAAAGAAGATCCGCAAAACTCTTCTCTTATGGAGACTTGAATAATATGAGCCGAAATGCTGCCGAAATCGACATTAAGCTCATTCAATACTTGTATTTTTTTTTTATCATAAGTACTTTATCTTGGAATCAAAGGATAAGAGAATGTAAATGAATTCAGAATGAATAAAATGTGATGATTATTCTCCTCATTCTTTTTTTTTTTTTGTTATTGTTTAGTAAGATGATTCCAAAATCAAATACCTTTTGTTTCTTATCGAAACAATGGGCACGGGACTACTCGATTCGGCTAACTCGACTCGTACGACTCGTTCCGATCCAACTCGACCCAAACCGAATGGGGGAGTCAGTCTAAACCGAGTAAACTTATCCCAATCCGAACTCAAACCGAGTCAAGTTCGAGTTACCAGCAACTCGACCTGAAACTCGATCCGGTTAGATTCGACTCTATCTGAAACCCAACTCGACCCGACTCTCTAACCCTATCCCGACCCGATCTCAACCTCTCTTTGTCCCTCCCTCATCCTCCTCTTCTTCCAAGCCTGACAACCACTCACCACCATCACCCTCCTCCTCCTCCTCCTCATCTTTCTCCTCTCCACTCCCTCCCTCCCTCCCTCCCTCCCTTTTCCATCTCCTCTTTTTCTTCCAAGCCCGGCAACCACCCACCACCATCACCCTCCTCCTCCTCCTCTCTCTTCTCTCCACTCCCCCCCTCCCTCATCTCTCAATCGACTCGATGCCAACTCAACCCGACTCGGTACTTCTGACTAGATCAGACTCGATCTGGATCAGTCTAGGTGAGACTGAACTCGGATCGAGTCAGGCATGCTGGACTTGGTATTTAGTCGGATCGAGTTCGAGTCAGGCCTATTTCAAAACCTGATCGAGTCGAGTCAACCCTAACTCGGTCCTACTTGACTTGATGCCCAGCTCTACATGGGATGACTTTGAGGATTCAAACTTAGACTCAGATGAATCCCAAAGTGATAGAGACAAAGGCTCATTGAGAATACTCATGGCCACAACCACCACAAACATCCCTGAATTACAGGAAATGGAAAACAAGGATGAATATATGGAATAAAGATCTTCCCTTAAAGAATAAGAGGAGGAAGTTGATAATGTCGGTCTACAAGAAGCCTACGACCAACTTTACACCCAAAGCTTAAAAGTTCTTAAAAAGCTTTAGCAGGATAAGGCCTAAAATAAGCATTTGAGTATGAATTGAAATTTGAAGAAGCCAAGACCAAAAATGAACAGTTGTCTTATGAGATTCAAGAACACATCAGAGATTGTGCCAACTATACCATGAAAAATGCCTCATACGAGAGCGACGTGGCTGAATTAACAAAGAAGAATGAAGACCTAGCAACAGAACTTAGCAAGATGAAAACTATCAATCAAGGTTTAAAAATTAGAGGTAGAAAAATCCAAATCTTATGCCAACATAAGTCACGAGTTTACCCAGAGTGAGAAAAAACTAGAAAGACTTCTAAGAATGAGTAAGAGTTCAACGGATATGAGAGGATTAGGATATGAAAGCAATAGAACAAGTCCTACTTGTGTTCCTCCTGTGATTAGAAAAGAATTAGGGGCTTCAGGTAGTAAACCGCAATCATCTCCAGACTGTCATGCATGTGGTGACGTGGGACATCTGAAATTTGAATGTTTAGCATTTAGACACTCCCAAACCACCCCAGGTATGAGCATAATAGGTAAATATATCCCAACTGGGAAAATGTTGTAGACTGTGAGAAGTCCACCTAGAAAGCCACCACAAAAGGAAAATGAGAGAAGGAAGTATCCCACTCCTCTTAGAATGGATATAAAAATGAAAGAATTGTTCATACAAGTTGCCTGGCTAAATAAAAAAACAAAAGAAATGATGATTCAAGTAATTCAAGTCAATGAACATTCAGCTACAAAAATCCATTCTCCTCAGAAAAACTCACCCTTAAGAGATGAGTCCAAGAAAGACACTTTCTCTCTAAAACCCAATACCGGCCCAAACAAAGTTGTCTCCAAATGGGTCGTCAAAGACAAAGCAAACTGTTTAGTAATGCATACCGCTCTTAAAGCTAGTAGTGCTATTAGATGATATCTAGATAGTGGGTGCTCGAGACACATGACGGGTGACCAGACCCACTTCTGTCGTTATACCAATTTTGATGGTGGGTGTCACTTTTGGAGATGGGAGCACCACTAGGATAATTGGCCGATGAACAATTATTGGAATAGGATTACCTAAAATTGAGAATGTTCTCTGCATGGAGGGATTAAAACACAACCTCTTAAGCATATTGCAAATCTATAACAAAGAACATTCAGAAAGGTTCTTAAAAGAAATGTGTGAGATCTTTTCTTCAATAGGTAAATCAATTATGATAAGTCTTCACTCCAGTGATAATTGTTATGTCATTGAGAGTAATAGAGGATATGTATTTCCAATTAGATGCCACATGGCTCGAGACAATGAGACTGAACTTTGGCACTAAAGACTCGGCCATGTCCACTATAGAAATTTATCTCACATAAGCTCTAAGAATCAGGTAAGAGGGCTTTCTAAGATTGGAAAAAAGGCTAGGATTGTCTGTGGCAACTGTCAAAAAAGAAAACAAATCAAAGTCGTTCATAAAAGACAACTTTTGTGGCTACTACTATGCCCATCAAGCTCTTACACATGGACCTTATTGGTCCTACTAGAGTACAAAGTCAAGGTGTTAAAGACACTTCTTGGTTTTAGTGGATGATTACTCCAAGTCCACCTAGGTCAGCTTCTTAAAGGAAAAATCATATACTTTTGAAGAATTTAAGAAACTTGTGAGGCGACTCTAGAATGAAAAAGGATACGTGATAGATAGGATCAGGAGTGATCATGGGGGAGAATTTGAGAATGACTAATTCCAGACATTTTGTGATGAATTTGGAATTCAACATGAATTCTACACACCCTAAACCCCTTATCAAATGGAGTTATTAAAAGGAAAAATAGGGTGCTTCAAGAAATGGCCTCAGTAATGTTAAATAGTAAAGACTTATCGAAAATGTTCTGGGCCGAAGCCGTTAATACAACCTACTATACTATCAACAAAGTTTATTTAAGATAAGGGCTGAAAAAGATGACATATGAGTTGTGGCATGGAAAGCCACCTAGTGACAAGTATTTCAAAGTCTTCGTTAGTTAATGCTACATTCTAAGAGACTGTGAAAACTTAGGCAAGTTTGACCCCAAGAGAGATGATAGGATCTTTTTCGGATATTCCTTAAATAGTCGAGCTTATAGGGTGTACAATCTCAGGACCCTGGTAATACAAGAATCAGTCAATGTGGTTGTTAATGACCAACCTCATGACAAATCTAGTCCTGAGATGGATTTGAATGAAGATATGGGTCCGAGTGAAATAGGTAAATCTGATTAAAAAAAACCCACTTCTCCACGAGTGTCTCAACCCTTGTTTGACCATTCGGTTATCAAGGATCATCCTTTCAATCAAATCATTGAAGATCCCGGTACCGGTGTGAAAACTAGAAGGCAACTTGAGAGCATAAATAATCATCTGTACTTCACCTCTAAGATTAAACCTAAGAATGTTGTTGAAGCTCGACAAGATGAGTATTGGATACAAGCTATGCAAGAAGAGCATCAATAATTTGAAAGAAACGAGGTGTGGCAACTAATTCCTAGGCCACAACACACCAATATAATCGAAACCAAGTGGATATACAAGAATAAATAAAATGAATATGGCAATATTGTTAGAAACAAAGCTAGGTTAGTTGCACAGGGCTACTCTCATATTGAGAGAATTGATTTTAATGAAACATTTGTCCATGTAGCGCAACTTAAGTCTATTCGAATCCTTATGTCCGTAGCATGTGCCTTATAATTTAAATTATTTCAAATGGATGTAAAAAGTGCCTTCTTAAATGGAGTACTTAGGAAGAAGTATATGTAGAACAACAAAAGGGATTTGTTGTTCCTAAATATCCTCAACAAGTATACAGATTAAAGAAAGCACTTTACAGTCTTAAACAAGCCCCTCATGCATGATATGAAAGGTTGACTCAATTCTTGATCGACCATAAGTTTTCTAGGGGGAGTGTGGATAAAACACTCCTTATTCAAAAGACTAGGTATTCCATACTTATTGCGTAGATTTATGTGGATGACATTGTATTTGGTTCCACATATGAGGAAATGACACATCAGTTTGCCCACTTGATGCAATTTGAATTTTTGAAATGGGCATGGTGGGAGAACTGAATTTCTTTTTAGGCTTACAAGTCAAACGGCTCGAGAATGGCATTTCTTTTTAGCCAGACAAGTATGCAAAGGAATTAATAAAATGTTTTGGACTTAAGTCTGGTCGTACACATCACATGCCTATGAGCACCACACTGAAGTTATCCAAGGACATATCTGGAAAAGAGTGGATCAACATTTGTATTGAAGCATGATAGGGAGCCCACTCTATCTCATAGCGAGTCAGCCTGAAATTGCTTTTAGTGTAGGAGTGTGTGCTCAATTTCAGGCCGACCCCAAATAATCACATATAAGCGTTGTGAAGAGAGTCATTAGATATGTGGCTGGGACCATAGATTTTGGCCTCTTGTACCTGTTTGACACATCAACCACAATTGTTGGGTACTTAGATATTAATTGGGCTAGAAATATGGACGATAGAAAATTGAGTAGTGGCGGGTGTTTCTATATTAGAAACTGCTTAGTATTGTGGCATAGTAAAAAAAAAGCATAATTCCATCTCCTTATTTATCGTCAAAGCCAAATGTATTGCAGCATGTAGTAGTTGCGCTCAGCTTATGTAGATGAAACAAATATTAACGGATTATGGGATTGAATAAACTACAATGACATTATTTTGTGATAATACTAGTGCCATCAATATATCCAAAAATCTAGTTCAACACTCTAGGTTGAAACACATAGATATCCGGCATCATTTTATTCGAAAGCTTGTTGAGGAGAATATCATCTCGCTAGATTATGTGCCTATTGAAAGGCAATTAGTTGATATATTGACTAAACCCCAAGACAAAAATCAATTTGGAGATCTCCAAAATTCCATTAGGGTATGTGCTACATAGGTAATTATCAATTTTTTATTACTTATTAACATATCTGAGGATTTATAGTCTCATTTTGTAATTTATTTTTTTATTCGTGTTTTATTTTTGCCTTGCTTGAGTGTGTAATTGTGAATCATGATCTCCAATTGTACTTACACCTCACATCAAAAGTCTGTCATATGCAAAGTTGAAAAACAACAGTTACATTTTTTATGCTCGATGGGTACTTCGATGGCACTTCGATGCCATTATTGAGACACAAATATTACATATTTAACCCTTCAATTATATTAGTTTTTTCTAATATTTAATTGTTAATTTGATTTAATTATATCAATTTTCATCATATGAGGTGATTTGGAAGCTTAGGATGAATATGTGCTTAAAATGATCAATTTATAGCTCAAAAGAAGATAATGAAGGATTGGATCTCTGGAGGTCAAGATTGAGGAATTCAAGAGTCCAAGATCCAAGGAAACCAAGTGAGGAATGAAGAAAATCGACGAGTCAAAATGCAAAAAATCGGAAGCGTAAAAATCAACCCTTCGATGCCATCGAAGCCACTTTAATCCCATCGTAAAAATCATGAAAAATTAGATTTTTGTTGTTGGACATATTTGTACATTCTTTGATGCCATCAAAGATATATTCGATACCATTGAAGCCAAGTTTGATCCCATCGAAGGAGATTCGATGACATCGATAAAATAGGCAATTTTGAAAGTTCGTTGTTAGACAGTTTCCTAATTTCACTCGGACGCTTCGATGGGAGCTTGATGCCATCAAAGGTGCCATCAAAGCTACAATAATTATGTAAAATCAAGTCGGTTTTGAAGTTGGTGCTAATTAAGCCTATATAAAGGGATGTTTTAGGAGTTTTTAAACACAAATTATGGTAGAAGGAGTAAAGCAAGGAGTTGCGGTGCTCAAAGGAATCCTTCTCCAATCCTTCAATTCTAGTTAGTTGTTCACTCCCTAAGTATAGGGTTGTGATGTAGTAATAAACTCGGTGAGACCGAGGTCGAATCTACAGGGACTGAAACCTGTACGTAATCTGAAACTAACTAGAACTAGAACTAGAATAAGATGAAATCTAAATCAAATAATTTTGAGGAATAATTGTGAAATAATTATCTAAAACGTAAAGAATTCAGAGGTAGGAAACTAGGGATTCAGAGGATCCACTTGTAGAGATCAGGGAGATTTTATGCCTACTAGAAGAGTCATGGAATTTAAACTGAACTTATTTGATATAGTGTTTAAAAGATGAAAGGTGTATGAATTAGAATGGATTCCATCACCAAACCATGCCCAAGAGACAAAGTAAACAACAGAATTAAACTAATTACCAACCAATCAATCATATCATGAAGGTAGGGAAGGGTACCGACATCCAACCATGCCCAGGAGATGATGGTGAACAACAGCTGCCCGCAATCTCTGGATTTCCCGGACCGCGAAACAGAGCTTTCGCTCTTACGCTATGAAATCGGTGGGTCCCATTCCACTCCTTTTCTGAAAAATCCACGCCGTCCACTGGCTTCAGGACGCAAAACCGTCCAGGAAGGGTGATATTGGTTTGATTTCAATGTGGCCCACTTGATTTTTTATTCCGCCATCCATCCTGCTTTCGACGGCCAGGATCTTCCAATAATTTGCATGGTTGAGAAACGACACCTAGGTGAGGTTACTACCCCACCTATGTACATAGTGAACGGTCCAGATTTACGATTTGGATGATGGGTGGGGTCCACTACTCAAAAACGGACGGACAACGTCCGTCCGCTGTCTCCAAGTGGGAGATGGCGCGGGTCAGCCCGGCTTTGACCGGGCTGACCGTCCGGTGTGGCGCGGTCACCTGTACCCTCATGTACACGCGTTGTACATGCGGGGTCCACCGTGATGTTCGTGAGAAATCCAATCCAACCATCTGCTTTGTCACCTCCTAAAACGGGCTGAGACCGAAAGTGACGCATATCCAGATATCAGGTGGGCCCCAGTTTGACAATTTGTGGGCTGATCTGACCATTGGCCCACTTCCATAGTGATCCAATGGCTGAAATTTAATATGTACGGTTAATATATGGCCTCTATCTCATGTATGAAGTTTCGGGCCGAATGGATGGCGGGAACCCTGTGATCTTGCATTCTGGACCATTTTCGGGCCTCTTCATCGTGAGTGGCTGGAATTTCTCTGATCTCCAGCATGTAAATCCTTGATCTTGGTCCCATGGAGTCCCATCCAATGCCTTGGTGATGCCCAAGCCTTAAATCCACGCTTTTAACACCATATTTCCATCCAAGCTCGTAAATATACCCTGCATCACAATTACTACTAAATCGGACCGTTAACCAGTAAAACGTTCATAAATCCAGGCAATAACTAGGGTCTGATATACAATATTCGACCCTCAACACAACCCCCAACCATCATTTTGCTAGTCCCGATCAAAATATGCGAAAAATAAGTTGAGAATTGCAGGGCAATTTCCATGAAACCGAGCGATATTTTTGAAGAACGATTCAGATATGAGAAATCTAAGATTCATGAATGTTGATTATCAATTTCTCTTGGCCTCTCATGCACGGTGAATTTCATAATCAAGTTCAAATATTAATCCATAAACTAGAATAATTATAAACATTGAGTTCCATGGGTGTATAGTGAATTCTCGTCTTATCAACATTAAGATTCAATTTGTTATTTCAGGATATCATTGATTACCAGCAAGAGCATTCAGGACACCCAAAACCTAAAATAAAAGGTCCCTCATAGATCATTCTTTTTCTTTCTTTCAGCCTTTGATTTTTTATTTTTTTTTTCATTAAAGGTAACGCCAAGAAGGGGAGTCCAATCCTTACCTATAGGGAGCAAACCTATGGTGAAGACTGTACACTTAAATCTTCTTCACATATTATCCATGGGGAATGAAATCCACACCTATAGGGAGTAAACCTATGGTGAAGATTCTTCGCCTAACCTTTTTCAATGGTATCTTTTTCTTTCAATTGATCATGACGGGCAATTGTTCAAGTTGGTTCCTTCTATGCTTACTGAGCACTAAATTAACCCTTCAGTTTCAAACTGAAATCTTAATGTGCAAGCGAGATGTGACATGTGAAATCATGACTCAATCAATGTTTACAACTTCTAATCATGGATTAATAATTCAACCTTAACTGTGAAATGTAACGGACAACTGAATCCAAGAGTAGTAAATCACCAACATTCCATATCATGTAATTCTGAATAAAAGATGGTCGTCAAATCACTTCGAATTCACCAGAAAGTCCAGAAAAAATTTTAAAAATTTTCACAATTTTCACAATTTTTGCTCAAGACGAAGAAAACACTGATTAGGTAACCTAATCTCCCACCCCCAACCTAAAATCTACATTGTCCTCAATGTAAAAGATATGAGTATGCAATGCACATGAGACAACGACAGTAAAGAAAAAGTGATGGGAAGATAGTACCTGGATAACGAATCGAGAGAGACATTCCAAGTGCAGGCAGCATGGAATCCAATCAGCACGAGAGAGAGAGAGAGAGCAACACAAAACTAACAAAATAAAATAAAATAAAATCCTATCTATACCACTTTCGCAGGTGCTCTCGATTGCATTTAGCGCATGCAACAAGCCTTTAAACCCCTAGGTTGCCCCTAGTGGACGAGTTGTAGTCTCGTGAGGGTTTGCAGTAATGTTACCCACAAACATTGAACTAACTAACTAGGAAAATGAAATAAATTGAAAAGCTGGGTTGCCTCCCAGGAGTGCTAAGTTTACCGTCTATCCTAAAACATCATAAAGGAAACTACCCTAGTCCTAAGAAAGCAGGGAAAAACTACTAGGTCATGCCGCAAGGTTCCTCTTCTGGCCAGTATCGTGATAAATTTCTCAGTAGGTTTCTTAACAGGATCATTCAAAAGCCCTTTTTGCAATAGGCTTGGATGCCCTGGAGCATGACATTCCAGAGAAACTTATGTACCTTATCAAAAATTTGTCGTTGATTCGCCTGAGGTATCCAGAGTATATACGATTCACCTGCGACAGAAGAAGTTTCGAAGTTAGTATCCCGTGGTGAATCAGAGACTACAAGTAGATAAAATTGAGAAAAATTTTCAAGAAGTGGTGTAGTCTCAACACATTCCGAAGTATCAGACTTCGGTTCAATTTTTAACTCCTCCCTTAATGGTAGACATTTAGGATCAGGGGAAGAAGGGGCTTCAGAGTGAAGGTTCTCTCGGTCAGTGATGAATACCGAGATGTTGTCTTGCAAGGCATTCACTTTTCCTTTTGATATGAGATCATTTGAATCTGCAAAGTGTGCCAAGCAATCATCCAAAGCATTGGGACATTCAGTTGAGAGTGACTCATTTTCCACATTGAAGTGTGTGATGATCTGTTCAAGGATTCTATCATTTTTAAAAGTAGAAGAAAGTGTGCTCTCTTGCTCCAGCCCTGCACAGACAGATAGAGGATCGGTATACGAAGTATTGATGTGCGGACTCTGTTCATCAATACTACTCAGAAGAGGCCTAGACTCGTCAAAATTCAACAGTTCAGATGGTGGCCTCAACTGTGTGGTTTCAAATTCCAAAGTCGTATCAAGTAACTCGTTCGTCTCTTGAATCATATCGTCATGTAATTCAAGAGAGTGGTCCAAACATGTCTCACAAGAGATAGAAGGATTGGTTGTAAGGAGCTCATTCACTTTTAAATAAGATATGTTAGGTGAGTGGAGTAGCTCATTATGACCGTTCTCTTCGTGTACTTCTCGATCATTGACCTGGACCAAACTTGAGATTAATTCCAGGGGAACTGGGGCTGAACATTCAAGATCATCATCCCAATACGCATCATCGTCCAATTCTGTGCAGTGCACACTTGGGATGGGATCGCTTTCCTCACATTCTAAATTCGGTTGAGGTTTGAATAAACTAACCTCAACCTTATCATTGAGATCCTGTGTGTCATGTAAGGAAAGTGTGTCATCATCACTATATTTGAAAGACACCCATGTGTCTCCATCATTCTTTTGAACAGTCATTGAGATCGACTCATTGGGGAATTGAACCGTATGCTCATTAATGGAATCCAACTCCTCATTCCAAATTCCAGATTTTGTCAAAAGCGAGTGAGGATCGCTTTCCTGGCATTGTATTTCTAGATTGGATTGTAGTTGGGATGAGCGAGTTTCCTCTATCCTCTCGAGGCGCGAATTGAGTGCTTCTAATGATTTCATCATTTTCGCAACATGCTGGTTGAATTGTTCTAGATTAAAACATGAATCCTCTTAAATCGTTTCTGGTTGGATCTCATGGGTATGGGATCCAAGAGAATAATCATTACAATATGTTGTTGGTTCATCTTCCCAGTTTTGATGGTTCCACTGGTTATAGTCATACTGATCATACATGGGAGAGTATGATGGTTGATAATAATCCTCATTCCCATAATTACGATCATATACAGCCCTATTAACCGATGGAACATAACGTTCTAGTCGGTTCTCAATGTCTATTCCTGATGGAGAGAAATCTTGAGGTATTCGTTGAATTCCACAACCCTCCGGCATTCCCCAATATCTCCTATCCATCTCAGCATATACACGTACCCATGCTTCCATGGTAGACCCCTAACTCTGAATCTAATCCTAGAAAAATAAAAGAAAAGATCCTACAACAATATGGAAAGTAAGAGGAGAAGTTAGAAAGGTGTTACCAAATAAGAAGTTCCTATGTTAATATCCTGCAAAAGAAAACAAAAAAAATAGTTCCTAAAAATAAATATTCTAAAGTTAGAAAATTCTAAGATGGAAAATAGAAAGTTAGTTTCTAAACTCGGAAGAATTCCTAAAAATAGAAAATACAACCCTAAGCCTAAAATAGAAAAAGTAGAGAAATTAGAAAGATATCACCTAATTAGAAGTTTCTATCTTAGAATCCTACAAAACAAGAAAACAGGTTAGTTTCTATAAATCAGAGAAACCTAAACCTAAAGTTAGAAAAAAAAATCCTAATCTTAACTAATTCTAAAACCAATTAATTTCAGAAAATCGTAGCCGTCAGTCCCCGGCAACGGCGCTAAAAACTTGTTCACTCCCCAAGTATAGGGTTGTGATGTAGTAATAAACTCAGTGAGACCGAGGTCGAATCCACAGGGACTGAAACCTGTACGTAATCTGAAACTAACTAGAACTAGAACTAGAATAAGATGAAATCTAAATCAAATAATTTTGAGGAATAATTGTGAAATAATTATCTAAAACGTAGAGAATTCAGAGGTAGGAAACTAGGGATTCAGAGGATCCACTTGTAGAGATCAGGGAGATTTTATGCCTACTAGAAGAGTCATAGAATTTAAACTGAACTTATTTGATATAGTGTTTAAAAGATGAAAGGTGTATGAATTAGAATGGATTCCATCACCAAACCATGCCCAAGAGACAAAGTAAACAACAGAATTAAACTAATTACCAACCAATCAATCATGTCATGAAGGTAGGGAAGGGTACCGACATCCAACCATGCCTAGGAGATGATGGTGAACAACAGGGCTTCCTAACGTCAGAAACATAAAAAGGCAAGGAACATGCTCAAAGCCATCGCAGACCCACTGTAATTTTAGTCACAATAGACCATTAAAGATAAAAAACATTCCCATAATAAAATTAAATCAAAATCAAATTTTGTTCACTAATTAAAATTAAAGTGAAGGCATAGAATCTCCCATCGTGCTACAAGCTTCACCTCTTGGCCCTAGCCAAGAGGTTCAGCCCAACATGAATGGACTGGAGCTCTTAAACAGAAACAAAATTAAACAAAAGAAAAGAAAAAAAAACTCTAACTCCTCTTCTCTCTCCCTGGTGCTCCACGTTGAAGCCCAAGCCTCCACAGCTCCCCAAGCCGAGATCCGCCTCCCTCCATTCTCTCTCTCTCTCTTTTATAACAACAACAAGGGACCGTGGAAGGGAGAGTCCGTGCTAGAGTCATGAACAGGTGCGAACGGAGGATAGTTCAATGTTTACGCAGCAACTTCAGCTTTTCTTGTGCTGAAGTGTTGGTGGGCCCACTTCAGTTGCCTTTTATGAAATCCACTCCATCCATTGTCTGGCCCTCAGAAATTCGACCACAGAAGGGTGGTTTTAATTGCCTGTTGGCGCGACCCAGGTGCGAAACTCCTGCTGCAATCGGTGCAGGCTGTCCATTTGTGACCGCTGAACCCAGTACGTGTGTGAGCATAAATGCACATGGTCAACGTGGTTTTGACTATCTCGCAGCCCTCTGCATGATGGACGGTCCAGATCAATTCTCAGATCACGGACGGTGGCCCACAGCTGCCCGCAATCTCTGGATTTCCCGGACCGCGAAACAGAGCTTTCGCTCTTACGCTGTGAAATCGGTGGGTCCCATTCCACTCCTTTTCTGAAAAATCCACGCCGTCCACTGGCTTCAGGACACAAAACCGTCCAGGAAGGGTGATATTGGTTTGATTTCAATGTGGCCCACTTGATCTTTTATTCCACCGTCCATCCTGCTTTCGACGGCCAGGATCTTCCAATAATTTGCATGGTTGAGAAACGACACCTAGGTGAGGTTACTACCCCACCTATGTACATAGTGAACGGTCTAGATTTACGATTTGGATGATGGGTGGGGTCCACTACTCAAAAACGGACGGACAACGTCCGTCCGCTGTCTCCAAGTGGGAGATGGCGCGGGTCAGCCCGGCTTTGATCGGGCTGACCGTCCGGTGTGGCGCGGTCACGTGTACCCTCATGTACACGCGTTGTACATGCGGGGTCCACTGTGATGTTCGTGAGAAATCCAATCCAACCATCTGCTTTGTCACCTCCTAAAACGGGCAGAGACCGAAAGTGAAGCATATCCAGATATCAGGTGGGCCTCAGTTTGACAATTTGTGGGCTGATCTGACTGTTGGCCCACTTCCATAGTGATCCAATGGCTGAAATTTAATATGTACGATTAATATATGGCCTCTATCTCATGTATGAAGTTTCGGGCCGAATGGATGGCGGGAACCTTGTGATCTTGCATTCTGGACCATTTTCGGGCCTCTTCATCGTGAGTGGCTGGAATTTCTCTGATCTCCAGCATGTAAATCCTTGATCTTGGTCCCATGGAGTCCCATCCAATGCCTTGGTGATGCCCAAGCCTTAAATCCACGCTTTTAACACCATATTTCCATCTAAGCTCGTAAATATACCCTGCATCACAATTACTACTAAATCGGACCGTTAACCAGTAAAACGTTCGTAAATCCAGGCAATAACTAGGGTCTGATATACAATATTTGACCCTCAACATTAGTTTTTATTTTTTTCTTTTTTATTTTTAATTCAATCATACCTATAGTTGGCTAATCTCTTAGTTAGAGCTAGGAGATGAATCATGTAGTTCTTTTTAATGTTTAATTTACTTTAATTCAAGTTGTTTGGTTTTCATACTGAATAATTCATTGATATTGGTTTGAATGAAGAAGTCTTTTCAGTTTACTTTGATCCATTGTCGACTCCGGGCACTTTGCATGCCTGTGAAGATTATGAATACTCTTACATGTTTTGTAATTGTTTGGTCTATAAAATCTATTGATCTATCATTGACTACGGGCATGATAGATGATTTGAATTCCCTACGATCAATACATTGATGCTTTATGAGGAAACTAATTCAACGAAAGTTCAAATCTATTTTGAAATATATGAATGATGATTTAACTGTTCCATTATCTAAATGGATAGGATAGGACTTCAATTCCAGTTGTGTGATCTGATTGAATCAAGCAAATTAACATTAAGGAAGCTATAAGTGAATCCTTGGCACTCTAGTGTTTCCTATCTGATAATTTCTTTCACAATTACTCGTTAATATAGACTTTTATAGTTAGTTTAAATTCTACTTCTAATTCTAAAGTATTTTAGAAATCACACTAAAGCAAGTACCTGTGGGTATGACTTTGGTCTCACCGAGTTATTACTACATTGTAGCCCTACACTTGGGGTTGTCATAACAAGTTTTTGGCACTCTTGTTGGGGATTTCAGTTGCGATTTTCTAAAATATATTAGTATTAGAATTGGGTTAGGATTAGGTATAACTTTTTCTGTGTTTCTAAATTAGGTTTTTCTAAATAATTAGATACTAACCTTGTTTTTCTATTTTGTAGAACCTAACATAAAATTGTTGATCTGGTAACATCCTTACGATATCTACTTGTTTTCCTTATTATTGTAGGATTTTTCTGTAGAATTTTTAATTAGGGTTTCGTCATGTTCAGGCAATAGTACTGGACACGTGAATACTCTAGTCAACTTCTAAGAGACGAGAGATTAGTTGAAGGGTTGTCAAATCATTACGTTAGGAAACGCCTTACATCTTGTAAATTAATTGTATCTTTGATCGAGAACTGACCGAAATATGATGGTCCACCGATTAAGAAATCATTACATACGCAATTATACGAAGGAGAATAATTCTCATTCATCGGTTAAAAAGACAATGCATGATTAATAAATGGGTGATAACGCTTACCAACAACCATCAAATACTCACACATATGACCTGCATGACTTCAATTGGTAGAAATATCAGAGTTTAAATTGGAGAGGTGAACCAACTATAGATTCTAATAATTATTCCCTTGGATCTCCTACTTATGAGATTTCACCATAAACAACCCAAGAGGAGTCACTTTAGAAATTCATAGATGCTCATGAATAACTCAACCAACACATCATGTAAACATTCACAAACATTATAACATCATTAGAGTTACTTGAATCCTCCATTTAAGAAATTCAATCACACCCCATTGATGAGGAAGAGGCTTGCTTAGCCCAACCTCCACCCAATCTATAAACATAATGCAAGAAGAGTAATCTCACATCGCTTGTTAAGTATACTAAATTTAAGAATGAGTTGGAGTATGCTCAAGAGTTTACAATCTAGTTTTTCCAGAGTCTATCCCAATTAAGGTCCCAGTTAATGATCGAGAGGCACGGTGAATTTTCAAATATTGTAATGTTGATTCACTCCACCTACATGACACGCTTGATTTCAATATGGAGAATGAATCCCTCTCAATTGAGTTTCCCAACTCCATAGAAGTTTACTTGACACACTCAAAGGATTCTAATAATAATATGATTAAAAAAATAGTGGTTGCCTTGCAAGACGATACTTCGGTAGTTGATACTGACCAGAGGAAATTTCGTGCTGAAGTGCCTCCTTCTACCAATTAAGAATGTTTACCATTAAAGGTGGAGGAGCTAGAATTTGAACCAAAGTCTTGAACTTCAGAATTTGTAGAGACTACATTACCTAATGAGAATTTTTCTGAATTTCACCTAATTGTAGTCCCTGATTCACTATGGTGTACTAACATAAAAAAAAAATTCTGCCACAAGTGAATATTATCTACTTTGGAAACCTTGAAATATTAATCAAAGATTTTTTCCGCTGAGGTTCATAAATTTCTCTGGATGATCATGCTCCATGACATCCAAGCCTACTGCAAAAATAACTTTTGGATGATCTTATTGAGAAACTTGCTGAGAAATTTATCGAGATACTGACTAGAGGAGGAAAATATCTATCAAGAATGAGTAGTTTTCCCTTGCTTTCAGAGTTTAGGATTAGGAATTTATTACTTTCTTGAGATTAGTTTGATTTATATTAGTTTAGTTTAATTGCTGATACATCTTTTGATAGGAAGTTCGCACTTACTTATCTATCTGTCACCATTCAGGTACTTTTCATCTACTTTTTATTTTCGTTGCTGTCAATTTTTTTTTATTGCATATGTTTATACATTGAGGATAATGTAGAATTTAGGTTGGGAGTAGGGTTTCCTTCGAAAAATCTTTGAATTTGTGTTCAATTTATTAATTTTTTGAGCTATAAAATTTTTCAAAATTTTTAGAATTTTCCATTAATTTAAGTAGTTATGAAGATAATTCAAAGATTAGAATTAAAAGATACTTAATGTTAATGATTTTTTACTCTTATATTATAGTTATTTGATGGATTTTAAAAATTAAGTTTGAAGTTTTTAATCTTTGAATTGGAGTTTAAAATATTGATTGAGTTATAGAATTCACATATCACATCTAGCTTACACGTTAAAGTTTAAGTTTGATATTGAATTGTTAACTTGATAATTATTGAGAATGAAAGGAACTAAACCTGGAGATTTTTTCCATCATGTTCAATGAAAAGAATTGAAAGGAATAAATAAATAAAAAGGTAATACCCAGCTAAAAAATAGTTGTTGTCGAAAAGGGTTACCTATTGATGTATCCATGAAAGAGATAAAGAGAATGGACATAAAAGAAGAAAAGTGAAACTAGTGTGAAAGTAGTCGATGAAAAAATTAAAAGCTAAAAGAATGAAGTATTGAACTATAAGGCAAGTTTTGGTTATCTTGAATATCTTTATATTATCAACATTATCGTTAAAGAAGAAAGTTAAAACCTTTAGTTGTGTTAAGTTTAGATTTCACAATGCGCATGGAACTCAATGTTTAGAAATTGACTAATTATAAATGAATGCTTTGAATTTGATTAGGATATTTACGAAGGGCTAGAGTTTAGGAGAAAATAGTACTCAACATTAATGTATATTAGATTTCTATAATTTGGATTGTTTTTAGAACCGCTTGAGCTTATGAAAATTATTCATTTATTTTTGGAATATTTTTCTCATGTTTTGCTCGAGACTAGCAAAATGCTGGTTAGGGGGTGTTTTGAGACTTAAATATTGCATATTTAACACTTTAATTACATTAGTTTTCCTAACATTTAAGTGTTAATTTGATTTAATTATATATGTTTTCATCAAGCGATGTAATTCGGAAGCATATGATGAATATGTGCTGAAAAGGATGGATTTAGAACACAAAAGAAGATAATGAAGGATTGGATCTATAGAGGTCAAGATTGAATCATTCAAGAGTCCATAATCCAAAGAAACTAAGTGAGGAAGGAATAAAATCAAGGAGTCAAAATGTAAAAAATCGAAAGCCTATAAATCGACCATTTGATGACATCGATGACACTTTCGATGCCATCGAAGCCGCTTCGATCCCATCACAAAAATCATGAAAATTTTGATTTTGTTGCTGCATATATTTGTCCATTCTTCGATGCCATCGAAGACATGTTTGATGCCATTGAAGCCATATCCCATCGAAGGAGGTTCGATGACATCAAGAAAATATGCAATTTTGAAAGTTCGTTGCTGGACAATTTCCTGATTTCACCCGGACACTTCGATGGTAGCTCGATGCCATCAAAGTTGCGATAGCTGTGTAAAATCAAGCCGATTTTGAAGTCGGTGCAAATCAAGCCTACATAAAGGGATGTTTTAGGAGTTTCTAAACACAAATTAGGGTAGGAGTAAAGCAAGGAGTTCTGGTGCTTCGAGGAGTCCTTCTTCTCCAATCCTTCGGTTCTAATTAGTTTATATATATTATTTTATTTTTAGTTCAATCATATGTATGGTTGGCTAATCTCTTAGTTAGAGCTAAGAGGCGAAGCTTGCAGTTCTTCTTAATGTTTAGTTTACTTTGATTCAAGTTATTTGGTTTTCATGTTGAATAATTCATATATATTGGTTTGAATGAAGAAGTATATTTAGTTTATTTTGATCCATTGTCGACCCCAGGCACTTTGGATGTTACGCCCAAAACTCGGAAACCAGGCTCACAAAATTCCCGATAGCCGAATCCGGTGCCGACAGCCTCCGTAGTACCTCGTCCTTAGTTCCCAGTGTCCATACACCATATTCCGATCCTGGGATCCTGCAAAGAGAATTTTCCAACGTACATTTAACTCGTAATAAGTATAACCACAAGTTTACCCAAATCACAAAGGCAACATCATCATCATATATCCACTAATATAAATATTTGAATATAGTGTTGAAAGGGGAATACATATGACAATGTCAAAGCTCCAGAGGTCCGTTGCATGCTCCAAGCTCAACGCTACTGCAACCTAATGCCACCTGCACGCATCTATCGTGCATAAGCTTATAGAAAGCTTAGTGGGTGGTGAAAGTGTGTGCACAAGGTAAGTGCCAAGTAAGCAATATCAGAGTATTTAAAGTAAGCAAAAATACTAATAAGCCCATAAATCATACAATATCAGAAATACTAGTAAGATCATAAATCATACGATATTAGAGTAATACGAAAACATGCTGATAGGCCCATAAATACCATCAGCCTTATCCAGGCTATGCGATGCAAAATATAATAAAAACAATATCGTATATTGATGAAGCAATGTAGATCAGTTATGCAATGCAGGGACAGTAAGCCAAATATCAAATGCGATGATGAATGCAATATGCAGTACGAATGAAATGACCAAGCTGGAGCGAAGTCGGGATGATAATACGTAGTATCGCAGGCTATGGGGTCCACCACAAGAGACTTCTATCCAAACCAGTCTCATACCTAAATTTGGATAGCCAGACTCAATGTAGTAGACTCCTGATCTCAGGTTAGTCGCGCGCCCAACCGAAATAATTGCCATTACGAACGTACACAATAATTACTTGCGCACCACCAACCCGAGTGGATAGTGAATGAATGAATGAATGAATATGTAACTCCTTCTCGATAAGTCCACATCTCAGTACGGTTTCTCTCTGGGATCATCACCGAGGTCCAGTACACTCTATATGCAACCGCCACCCACTGATGCACGACCATGCAAGTGGAAGAGACCTCACCATCTGCCTGGCCAGTAGTCAGCCAATATCTACCCAACACGTTGATAGCAGACCCATTTACGAGCTGGCCAAACTCAGCCTAGCTATGCCCCCTACCCTCGGGCAAGTAAGGCCACACCCCCTCCCAACCGACCACGACACAGTGGGAGACGCGGCCTCCTGGTATTCAGCACTCGGCCTCCTCGACGTTAGGGCATCTCCTGGCTTAGATGTTTAGGGATTTTTACCAAGGGACATCTATGGCGCCCTTATACTAGAACCAAACATTTTTAGTGTCCCATCTGGTCATCCACGACATGCCTGTGGAGGCTATGGCCCTGATGTCGCTAGGGCATACAGTAATCACAATCACACAATACAAGATGCATAACTCACGCAGTGCAATCATGCATCAAACCTGCACATATTGTGCGCTCATGTGGAATAACTTCACCTATCAGGGAGTCTCATAAACCATCTGTACTATGACATATGCAATGGTCAATCACATCTCACAATAAACATACAGATGATGCATATGGAAATGTATCATGATGCTATGCTGTTACATACTCATAATCGATATCAATAACCAGCATCGACAATCGGTCTCGACAATGTGCACATTTAACCAACATTGCCCCCAAGGAATGACCCACATAAAGCCTAACATATAGTGGACCCATGGCCTCACACAAGGGCCTAATATACAACACCATGGGTGTAACGCCTTGAAAATCGGGGGTCGAGTATAGACTTAACTCCCGAGTTTCAACGCATCACTTATGCAACATAGATAATGATGATTAAATGTTGTCTGTGTTAGTGTATTAAACATGAGTGAGATTAAGCCAAAACAGTAACACATAATCCAGGGACAGTTGTAATGCACAAGCGGAAGACTAAAATGAAATGTATAACAGTATAAACCAGTATAGGTCCCCAAAGTATGTATGGGTTGCCAGGTCAATAAGTACAAGTATTGTTTCAAAATATAAAATGTCAAAAAAATGTGATAGTCCACTACAAGCATAACCCTGAAGCCTCGTTGATTCAGAACAGCTCACATGAATCCGCCTGAATACTGTATGTACGAGAAGGCCTCCTCGTCATCACAAAAGTCAGGCTCTGCCTCAAGAGTCGCGTCTCCATCTGCAATCAAGACAGAGTCTGGTTGGTGTTTAAAACACCGTCCCGTAACGTGAGAGTGAGTGATCAACTCAGTGAAACAATAAAGCAAAGGTTAACATGTAATCAATTCAATCAAGCAGTAATGATAAAGCAATATAGCAATCATGTCCTAAATACTCTTGATTAATGTAAAATGATATGTAAGAATGATGCATGCCCTCGCCTACACTCCCTCAGCTTCTTCGTCTTACGGCGTGCATGGCAACCACCCGAAAGTGCTCTTCCATGCCAAAGCACATGCAATGCGATGTATGCACGTGATTAGCCAGGTTCTTACTTAGGTTTATTCATACAGCAGGATTGGGAAACTAAGGTACCTCCCTTATATCATTTCTCAAACAATGATCCATTCTAGGGTCGTCAGTCTTAGTAAATCTCATACGATGTTACGGTTCTAGGTCCCTACAAAGGGCTCGTCACCTGATCAGTGTAGGCCTAGTTTGTACTCTTGTTGCTATGAAAAGGCTCGTTCCCTTCACGCAACCTCAGAGTATGCTCGAGGACACTATAAAGGGCACGTCACCTTATCAGTGTAGGCCGACAGCTCGAATACAGTGTTCCACACCACCGTATTCGGGTCACGAGCTTTTGTTGCTCACTGGTCATTACGGGTGGGCTCGTCGCCCCGACGTAGGCCGAGAGCTCGACCACGGTGTCCCATACCACCATTTCTGTCTCATGAGTCTTAGCAGATCGAGGTACCAAGGTTAACAGGGTTTCCACTGGTGAGTTTGGTACCTTAGGTTCAAGCAGTAGCGTCCATACTTGGTGAACATACATCGGGTCAATCAGGTTATTTAATGAGCTCGACTAGTACAAGCGCACCTCGAGTCGATCGACATGAAGTGCGTAAGCACTCCGTGTGGCCTAAACACTGCCATCGACCGAAGTACGGCTCGAATTCAGCGAACACGCCCTTTGTGGTAAAACAACCTCAACCACCAAATAAAGGCATGTTACCGATTACCTGGACTATATAATAGTCCCAAACACATTCAATTACAACAACTAATCATACTAGATAATCAAAGCAGTAATGGATCAATAATTCAGCTCATACAATCATCAATGCATTTTATGGAATACAACTTAAACATAGATTTATACATATGCATCACATAGCTAAAACAGACGCTATAATATATGGTACATGGAAGAAATCATACACACAATTAAAGTAGTTGAGAATCATTTCTCAACACCCTTATACATTACAATTTACTAACTACTTACTCATTCTGACATTTTAACAAACACTTAAACTACACATTCCAACATACATGATGTATGTTGGTTTTATCATGCATCAGGGCAAATCCTTTCACAAAGGAGATTTCACCTATGCAACAAGCATACATGCACGACAAATAATCATGTCAATCACGAATCTAAAAGCCATACGTATTCAGTTATTTCAACAAGTACATAGAATACACTATACTATACATATTGCATACGTATTCGTAAAACGAAATAGACGTCACATTTGGCATGTGAAATAGCACCCATGTTAGTAATAAATCATTAACCGACATTGAAAGCCTTGAAAACCATAACCTAAAAGTATATAGTCCGCACCTTACGCTGGTAAACGCGTATTGAACTCAGTTTGTAAGCCAAGTCGTTGTCTACGACATGAGGGCCACCTATAGCATGCAATAGGTCAGCTATTTCATCACTTAGACTATTTAAAACCCTAGAACGGATTAGAGTTAGGTTTTCTTACCCAAGTACGGCGTTGGAGACACCGAAAGAACTACACGGGAGTGGTGTTTCAGCAGGTGGATTAGCAGGGAAGAATCCCAGGAATCTTCACTAACTTCTCTCTCGCTTTCTCTCTCTTTACTCTTTTCTCTCTCCTAAGATTTTTCCCAAATTTATATGGAGTGAATGAGAGAGGGTTTAAGGCCCTTATATAGGCCCAGAACTGACGAAAATAGCCCTAGGGCCTTGGTATACTTAGGTTATAGCCAAAGGGCGCTTGTCCCGATCAAACGGAGCACTTCTGGAGGCCCCTTTTTTACGTGCGGTCGGACTTAAGCTCTCTAACATTGGATCTAGATCAGGCTAAGTTTTTGGTCCGATCGGATTTACAAATCGACTGCGGTGGACCAGTTTCAGTTCGACAGTCACCGGTACTCGATCGGGGCGACAAGTGCACTGGCATGTGTGGAAAATTTCCCCCTATCCGATGGTGTAATTGGGTCAGATTCTGATGGTCTGAATCCTTACAACTTGCCCGCAAACTGAACGACTCAGATTACTTAAGTTTGAGTTTAATTCTAAAGATATTCGCGTTTCTCACACACTTTACTCTGGGCTCAAGCGAATAGCTTCGGGATACTATCTGGACTTGATTTTTGAGGTGGTAGTCAAGTCTAGCAAGGCAGTCTTAATTATATAATTTCGTAGTAATCGGACTTTCGACGTGCGGTCCAGGTCTGATACGAAGTTTCAATGTGCTCCCGAGAGCAACCGGGAATAGAGTTTGATCCTAGATTTTAGGGTAACCTAGCGTCAATGATTCTACAAGTTTTGGATCTTGCAAATCGTATTTAAAGTGATTAGTGCTAATTTCGCATGAAATCTAGTTTAACACTAGCTAACTCTCGCCTCATTTCTAAAGGATTTGGTCCTTAGTGATTTTTTCCTGAGGTGGTACTCGGGTTTTTGTACGGATTTTTTCGAGACGTTACAATCTACCCCCCTTAAAGAAAAATTTCATCCTCGAAATTAGTACCTTTTCGTACTCCTCGAGAATCTGAGGGTAGTTCTTTCGAACCTCGACTTTTGTCTCCCAAGTAGCCTCTTCTTCAGTGTGGTGCGTCCATAACACTTTCACAAGTGGAATAACCTTGCTACGTAGCACCTGTTATCTAGGATACGCGTCGGTCGCAGTATATATGTAGTGTCCTCGCTCAACTATACCTGCTCCCATCCGATAACGTGTGAAGGATCAGGAACGTATTTCTTCAACATAGATACATGAAATACGTTGTGCACGCCTGTGAGTGGTGTGGGCAAAGCAAAGCAATATGCTACCACCCCCACTCGATCCAGTATTTGGAATGGGCCAATGAATCTCGGTGTAAGCTTCCCCTTCTTGCCAAACCGAAGGACTCCCTTCATAGGGAAAACTCTAAGGAACACATGGTCCCTGACCTCAAACTCAAGCGGTCGTCGTCTCGTATCGGCAGAGCTTTTCTGCCTGCTTTGTGCCGTCAGAAGTCGATGCCTGATAATGTCGATCTTCTCTAAGGTCGCCTGTACTAACTCTGGGCCAATCAAACTCTTCTCGCTAACCTCTGCCCAGCAATGTGGTGCTCTACATGGGCGCCCATACAAGGCCTCATAGGGAGTCATGCCAATACTCGCCTGAAAACTGTTATTATAAGCGAACTCCACATAAGAAAAACAGTCATCCCAACTGTCCTTGAAATCATGTACACAAGCTCACAGCATATCTTCTAACACCTGGTTTACCCGTTCTGTCTGCCCGTCAGTCTGCAGGTGGAACGCGGTACTGAACTTCAACTTCACTCCCATCGCTTCCTGGATACGAGTCCAGAAGATGGATGTGAATCGCGTGTCTCGGTCCGACACGATCTCCAAGGGAACTCTATGCAGATGCACTATCTCCTTGATGTGCAGCCTGGCCAACTCGTCTGCAGAGTTCGAGACTTTAATCGGGAGGAAGTGGGCCGACTTAGTCAATCGGTCCACGATCACCCAAATAGAGTCGTGTCCCTTCCTCGTCTTCGGTAGCCCTGAGATGAAATCCATAGAGATGAAATCTCATTTCCATTCAGCTATGGGCAGGGGCTGAAGTAGTCCAGGAGGTCTGCGTTGTTCAGCCTTGACCTGCTGACACGTGAGACACCGGGACACATAGTCTGCTATGTGGGCCTTCATGTTGTCCCACCAATACGATCTCTTCATGTCTCGATATATCTTCGTGCTACCAGGATGCATCGTAGCTTCAAACTGTGTACAGCCTCGAGAACCTCCTATCTTAAGTCATGAAGATTCGGGACGCACAGGAGGGAGGCCGGTGTAACGCAAGCCCCCATCCGTACCAACTCTCCACTCGGCATCCTCATCATCGCTAGCGTGTTCTCGAAGCTCAGACAACCGCTCATCACCTTTTGGGCCTCAATAATCCTGTCATCAATAAGTGGCGCACCCGAATGTGCGCGACACTCTCAAATGGCTCCTCCACGGTGAGTTCTGCTCGAAGTCCCGCCACGAACTCTACCATACCACTCTGTTATCATCAACAGAGCTACAAATGTTATAGCCTTCTTATGGCTCAACGCGTCTGCCACAAGGTTGACCTTGCCAGAATAGTAGGAAACCTCGAACTTAAAGTCCTTCAGGGTCTCCATCCATCGCCGCTACCTCATATTCAGGTCCCTTTGATTGAATATATAGCGAAGGCTCTTGTGGTCGCAGAAAAGCTCGAACTCCTCTCCGTAGAGGTAATGTCTCCAGAGCTTCAGTGCAAAGATGACGGCTACCAACTCCAAGTCGTGCGTAGGGTAAGGTAATCTCCTCATGTTTTCTCAATTGTCGTGACGTATAAGCTATCACCCTGTCCTGCTGCATAAGGACACAACCCAGACCAACGCGAGACGCATCGGTGTATATAGTATACTTAACCCCTTGCTCTGACAATACTAGCACAGGGGCGGGCGTCAACTTGTCCTTCAGCTCTTAAAAGCTGCTTCTGCCTTCTCCTTCCAGGCGAACTTCAGATCCTTCCGTGTCAACTGAGATAACGGTCTGAAAATCTTGGAGAAGTCCCTAATAAATCGACTGTAATACCTTGTCAGACCAAGAAAGCTCCTCACCTCAGTAACCGAACCGGGCTGCTCCCAGTCCTGAACCGTGGCTACCTTAGCGAGGTCAATTGATATCCCTTCCTTGGACACCACATGCCCCAGGAACTTGACTTCCTTTTTCTAGAAGTTGCACTTTTTGTACTGTACGAACAACTGGTTTTTCTTCAGAGTACCTAAGACTTCTCGCAGGTATTCCTCGTGCTCTTCCTGACTCTTGGAGTATATCAAAATGTCATCTATAAACACGATGACGAATCGGAAAAGAAATGGCCGAAATACCCTGTTCATCAAGTCCATGAACACGGCCGGAGCGTTCGCAAGGCCGAACGACATCACGAGAAACTCATAGTGTCCAAAACTGGTCCTGAAGGCCGTCTTCTGCACGTCCTCATCCCTGACGCGTAACTGATGATACCCTGACTGTAGATCGTTCTTCGAGAAGTATCATGTCCCCTTCAACTGATCAAATAGATCATCTATCCTGGGCAAAGGATACTTGTTCTTCACCGTCACCTGGTTCAACCTGCGATAATCAATACATAATCGCAGTGAACCGTCTTTCTTCTTCACAAATAACACGGGTGCTCCCCATAGGGACACGCTAGGCCGTATAAAGCCTGCATCCAACAGATCATCGATCTGTTTCCTCAACTCCTCTATCTCACAGGGAGGCATACGATAAGTTGGTAATGAAATAGGAGTCGCATCAGGCACTAGATCAATGGTAAAGGCGATCTCACGCCGAGGAGGTAATCCGGGTATCTTCCTGAACACGTCCGCAAAATCCTGAACTACAGGCGTGTTCCCAAGTGTCGGGCCATCAACATGCTCTAACACAGTAGCGTAACAACTGATGCGGTAGTACCAACTGACCTACACTGGGAATGTAAAGGTCGTGCCCTCAGGTCCCTGGGTTGTCACCACCCTAGCATCACAATCGATATCTGCCTTCATCTCCGTGAGCCAATCCATACCGAGAATCACATCATAATGGCAAAGCGGTGTGACCATCAGGTCAACGAACACTGTCCGGCTCCCTAGGTCTATCAAAAAACCCCTACACATCTTGGTCGAGTCTGAGAAGGTCCCCTCAGCGGTAAGGAGTCTCAACCCGACCATAGGACTAGTTTCCAACCCTAGTCGCTTGACTGCTGCGCATGATACTATAGAGATAGTAGACCCAGTGTCCACCAATAAGAAGACGGGTGTACCTTGAACGTGCGTTGTGCCTTCGAAAGCCAAAAGTGTTGTAACTGTTGTCTCTGATGCCTCAGCTGTAAGTGAGTGCACACGAGCCTACTACTGACGGTTCGGCTGTAGAACCATTGGCCGTTGAGGCGGCCTAAAGCAAGGTGTAGGCGGCCTAAAAGATGGATGCGCTAGTGCTGACCATAGAGGTGGTACTGATATGGTTGAGGAAGCTGGCGGTCGATCCTCTGAGGTGGTGAGAATCAACTGTCCCTCATCCTGCTAAAACAATATCGGTCTGTATGCCCTGCCTTCCCGCAGTAAGTGATCGCAAACCCACTCGTTCTATTTGAGTCGGTTGCGCCGCAAGTCTGGGTGGGAGAGTCCGCCTGTGGTCTCTTGCCAAGAAATGCCTGGCTATGAAATCAAATTGGGGCCTAAGGGCCACGGGTGCTTGCATATGGAACTGCCTGTCCCCGTCCTGCTCAGCTCGCATGGACATGCCCACTAGCTCAGTATAGGTAGATATGCTAGCGCAGCACATCTTCAAGCGAATTTTTGGCCATAGACCCTCAGCAAATCGTCGCATCCGCATATCCTTATCCCCAATATCAGGGGAACATACCTGCCAACTCTCTGTAAATCTGTTCTCATACTCCGCCACTATCATGCTCCCTGTCGAAGGCGAAGGAACTCACTCTCCTTCTCATGGCGGTACGTGAGAGGAAAATACTTCCTCGAAGGCCTCCCACGTCCATACGTAGCCTTCCGCAACAGTGCGGAGAATACTGTCCCACCACAAGCTGACCTCCTTCTCCAACATGAAGGTGACTAACTCCACCTGTTCTGCCTCGGTGTAGTGTAGCGGCTTCAGCATCTTAAAGATGCGGTCAAGCCAATATTCAGCCTCTTCGGGTCTATGAGTACCCGCAAAAGTGGGAGGCCAAAAGCGCTGGAATCGTTCAAAGGTGTCGCTGGCACTCGAGTTCCCAACAGGGTGCATAGGTGATATAGGTGGAAGTCGTCAGTCATATTGGTCGCTAAGAGGTTGTTGTTTGGATTCCAGTGGGCCAAGTGTCCACAAAGGAATCGCCTGCGGCGATCTCTTTCATGTGCACTCTTCATATTCTTCTTGCTTACATGTAACTGGTCAAGTGACATTTTCATGAGTCACGCTATCAAGTCAGCATCAATTGTGGCCTCCCGACCTCTTCCCATGGGAATCTTGAACTGCAAGGGCTCCAACGTAGGCTCTCGAATATGGGCGTAGAATGCTCGGACAGTGCCCACATTGGCATGAGACTTGCCCTAAAAAACGGGACCCCATCCGGCCTCACCCAAGCACTCCAATAACAGATACTCCCCAAAGAGCTTCTCATCCACGTGTGCTTCAAAAAGGACCCTACGGCCCTGCAATCTTCCATGAGACAACTCCGCCAATAGAGTCCTCTCGAGGGGGGGCTTGGGGATCGAGATCCCGCTTCGTTCTTATCTCTTTATCAACGTTCGAACCTGCGACGGCGCCGCTTGGCCTCCTTGAACGAGTAGAGCGACTAGGCCCGGCTTCATCCACGGGTTGCCCTTTTCTTTTCCATAGAAGAATGGTGGTGGAAAGGGAGAAGATAGTTGTCACAAGCTCAAAAAGAGCCATTAGGCGGAATAAAAGCGGAGGAAAGAGGATGGGTTATGGGTTGCCAAGATCGTTGAAGCACACAATGGTACTTGTGTGTTCAAAATGAGAATGAATGAAGAAAATAGAAAAGGGGTTGTTGGGTTGTGGAATTTTAGAGTACCAAAAGGGTATGTGTAAGCTCAAATGAAAGGGAAAGAAGGATAAAAAACTATGGAAGAGGGTGGAGGGGGGTGGTGCAGGTGATGCACGAAAAGGAAGAAGGAGTGCTTGGAGGGGGGATTTGATTGGGGATTTTGTGTTTCTTAAGGAAAGAGAGCTGGAGGAGTAGGTTTGAAGAGGGGGTGTATTGGGAGGGGTTAAAATCGACCCACATATATCAGTGGGGCCATACAACACCCTAGAGGCGTCGGTCGGCCCGGCCAAGCCTCGCGGAACCGGCGAGGGCCTCGCCGACCTCTGGACCTTCTGGCAAGGGATCATCGGTCCGGCGAGGTCCTCCCCCCCCCCCCTCGGTCCAAAAACATGTGGGGCCCACTTGGGTCCCATTGAAGTGATTGTTTCGACCCCCGACTCCGATTCGAGGCATTTCGGGTACTTTCGGGTACTTTCTGATGTTTCTTCTCATCCACTGATGGTTTCAAGCTGGGATAGGGAAAATCTCACCTAAACTCGTCGCTTGACGGTCTAGGGATGATCCGGGGTCATCTCATGCGATCACAGAGGTGTACGGACTCGATCTCGGTGATCCATTTCGGTGAATTTTGCCAATTGGCGAAACTAGGAAACCTAAGCTTATTTCTACTTGTTCTCGCAGCCACCTAAGTCAAAATGTGTCAGTGTACGTCGTGTGACCATAACCCAGGTCTAGTTTAATCTAAATCATGTTTTGATACCAACTTGTAACACCTTGAAAATCGGGGGTCGAGTATAGACTTAACTCCCGAGTTTCAACGCATCACTTATGCAACATAGATAATGATGATTAAATGTTGTCTGTGTTAGTGCATTAAACATGAGTGAGATTAAGCCACAACAGCAACACATAATCAAGGGACAGTTGTAATGCACAAGCGGAAGACTAAAAGGAAATGTATAACAGTATAAACCAGTATAGGTTCCTAAAGTATGTATGTGTTGCCAGGTCAATAAGTACAAGTATTGTTTCAAAAATACAAAATGTCAAAAAATGTGATAGTCCACTACAAGCATAACCCTGAAGCCCCGCTGATTCAGAACAACTCATATGAACCCGCCTGAATACTGTATGTACGAGAAGGCCTCCTCGTTATCACAAAAGTCAGGCTCTGCCTTAAGAGTCGCGTCGCCATCTGCAATCAAGACAGAGTCTGGTTGGTGTTTAAAACACCGTCCCATAACGTGGGAGTGAGTGATCAACTCAATGGAACAATAAAGCAAAGGTTAACATGTTATCAATTCAATCAAGCAGTAATGATAAAGAAGTACAACAATCATGTCCTAAATACTCTTGATTAATGCAAAATGATATGTAAGAATGATGCATGCCCTCGCCTACACTCCCTCAGCGTCTTCATCTTACGGCGCGCATGACAACCACCCGAAAGTGTTCTTCCATGCCAGAGCACATGCAATGCGGTGCATGCACGTGATTAGCTAGGTTCTTACTTAGGTTTATTCATATAGCAGGATTGGGAAACTAAGGTACCTCCCTTATATCATTTCTCAAACAATGATCCATTCTAGGGTTGTCAGTCCTAGTAAATCTCATACGATGTTACGGTTCTAGGTCGCTACAAAGGGCTCGTCACCTAATCAGTGTAGGCTAGTTGTACTCTTGTCGCTACGGAAAGGCTCGTTGCCTCCACGCAGCCTTAGAGTATGCTCAACGTCACTACAAAGGGCTCGTCACCTTATCATTGTAGGCCGACAGATCGAATATAGTGTCCCATACCACTGTATTCGGCTCACGAGAGCTTTTGTTGCTCACTGGTTAATACGGGTGGTTTCGTCGCCCGGCGTAGGCCGACAGCTCGACCACGATGTCCCATACCACCATGTCCGGCTCATGAGTCTTAGCGGATTGAGGTACCAAGGTTAACAGGGTTTTCACTGGTGAGTTTGGTACCTTAGGTTCAAGCAGAGCGTCCATACTTGGTGAACATACATCAGCTCAATCGGGTTATTTGACGAGCTCAACTAGCATGAGCACACCTCGAGTTGATCGACATGAAGTGCGTAAGCACTCCGTGTGGCTTAACCAGTGCTGTCGACCGAAGTACGGCTCGAATTCAGCGAACACGCCCTTTGTGGTAAAACAACCTCAGCCACCAAATCAAGGCCTGTTACAGATTGCCTGGACTATATAATAGTCTCAAAACACATTCAATTGCAAAACTAATCATACGAGATAATCAAAGTAACAATGGATCAATAATTCAGCTCATACAATCATCAAAGCATTTTATGGAATACATCTTAAACATAGATTTATACATATGCATCATGTAGCTAAAACAGACGCTATAATATACAGTACATGGAGGAAATCATACACACAACTAAAGTAGTTGAGAATCATTTCTCAACACCCTTATACATTACAATTTACTAACTACTTACTCATTCAGACATTTTAACAAACACTTAAACTACACATTCCAACATACATGATGTATGTTGGTTATACCACGCATCAGGGCAAATCCTTTCACCGAGGAGATTTCACCTATGCAACAAGCATACATGTACGACAAATAATCATGTCAATCACGAATCCAAAAGCCATACGTATTCAGTTATTTCAACAAGTACATAGAATACACTATACTATACATATTGCATACGTATTCGTAAAGCGAAATACACGTCACGTTTGACATGTGAAATAGCACCCACGTCAGTAATAAATCATTAACCGACATTGAAAACCTTGAAAACCATAACCTAAACGTATATAGTCCGCACCTTACGCCGGTAAATGCGTATTGAACTCAGTTTGTAAGCCAAGTCGTTGTCTACGACACGAGGGCCACCTATAGCATGCGATAGGTCAGCTATTTCATCACTTAGACTATTTGAAACCATAGAACGGATTAGGGTTAGGTTTTCTTACCCAAGTATGGTGTTGGAAACACCAGAAGAACTACACGAGAGTGGTGCTTCAGCAGGTGGATTAGCAGGGAAGAATCCCAGGAATCTTCACCAACTTCTCTCTCACTTTCTCTCTCTTTACTCTCTTCTCTCTCCTAGGGTTTTTCCCAAATTCGTATGAAGTGAATGAGAGAGGGTTTAAGGTCCTTATATAGGCTCAGAACTGATGAAAATAGCCCTAGGGCCTTGGTATACTTAGGTTATAGCCAAAGGGCGCTTGTCCCGATCCAATGGAGCACTTCTGGAGGCCGTTTTTTTACGTGCGATCAGAATTAAGCTCCCTGACATT